>JAODAL010012910.1:0-93436 GCA_025379985.1 Phyllomedusa bahiana | reverse complement strand
CAGTTGACTTTGGGGGATCCCCCTGTAACTGCAGGAGCTCTGGGTCTTTTCAATACAGATCAGCTCTGCATCAGTGCCGGGACTGAATCCTCCCTTAACTGCAGGAGCTGCTGGTGTTATCAGATCCCAGATCAGCTTTTGCAGTCATGCCCGGGGTTTAACCCTCCTGTAACTCAGAAGCTGCTGGGTCTTATCAGATACAGATCAGCTCTGCAGTCAGTCCCGGGGGCTCTATCGTCCTGTAACTGCAGGAGCTGCTGGGTCTTATCAGATACAGATCAGCTCTGCAGTCAGTGCCGGGGATTAGATTTTACCTGTAACTGGGGCTAATAAACCATCTGTGGTGGGAATCAGCAAACAAAAAAAGAATTATGTAAAGATGCCCCCAGAGGTTTTTTTCTGAAATTATGGGGGACACAACCTGTAACATATCATGAAAAAAAAAAAACATTCAAACTCAAAAAAGTTAAATATTAACAAAACATGGACAGCAGAACCCACAACTATTAGCTCCGCCCCCGACCACCGACCACCTTTATGACGTGGGTGTTGGAAAAGAATCTGAGAATCACATTTTCTTTACTATTTAGATTATTGAAAAAATAAAAATCTAATGTGAAAATGACATAAAAATAAAGACGAAAAAATATTACAGAAAAATAACGATAAAATAATAGAATAACTGAGTGCGAGAAAACATAATAGCTTTCAAACCTGAATGTCCCAAAGAGAAGGGAAACAGCCCAGTCAGGATGGACCAAAAAGGTCCTGTCAGGATTGAGGAGGGAGTGGCCAGTTAGGAAGGGAGGGGGGTAGCCTCGTTGGGATGGGTTATTACGGCCCGGTTAGGATGGGGACTGATAGACCTGCCAGGATGGGTTGGAATGACACAGTCAGGTATGGAGGGGAAGGTCCTGGTCAAAAATGGGGGGTGACCTGGTCATGAAGGGGGGATAGCCTGGCCAGAGAGGCGTGGGTGTCCGATCAAGAGGGGTGGATGGCTCAGTTAAGATAGGGGAACTGACCCGGTTACGATGGGAGTTGGGGAGGCTCAGTCATGACGGGGGGGGAGGCGGCTAGGTCCGAATTGGGGGAGGCCTGGTCAGGATGGGCGGGAGGCCTGGTCAGAATACGGGGAGGATGGCCCGGTCAGGATGGACGGGAGGCCTGGTCAGAATAGGGGGAGGCCCGGTCAGGATTGGCGGGAGGCATGGGAAGAAAGGTAGGTGGACGGCCCAGTCAGAAAAGGGGGAGGCTTGGTCAGGAAGGTTGGTGGACGGCCCTGTCAGGATGGGGGTGGTGGGGCCTGGACAGGATGGGGGGACGGCCCGGTCAGGTTGGGGGGGGGACAGACTGGTAAGGAAGTGGCTAAGTAGTGTCACTATAACATAAAACATCCAATACGTTATAAGACAGACATAAAAGGCGCGCAGCAACCTTCCCTCCTGCGCCCGCAGCTCCTCGCTCTGATATTACAAATATCACTTTAATGGGTAATGTGTTTCGGGGGAAGGGCATATTTTAGCCTAGAGCGTAATAGGTTCCTTAAACGCAAATTAAACTGGTAGCAAAATAAATTACAGCAAATGTATCTGACACGAGAATGAATTTGCTTAAAACGTGTTTTGTTTCGGCACATTCTGCAATCGCCGGCGCCGCTTTCCTATTAACCGTCGGCTCCTCTGCACCTGTGTAATGTAATGCACCGAATAATGAAACAATCTCATCAGCCGCCGTAAATCAGCAATCTCCCGGGTGGCAGCGGCGAGGACGGCCATGGTCTCCCGCTGACCCGTCCTGCCTCCCACAGCCACTCGCACCCAGAGAAGACAATGACTGCGAGCTCCAAAAAATGAGGGGCACGGTTCATGATAAGGGAGAGATAGAATGCAGGGTCCTGCACTGATCCACGGGGATATTAACATTGCATGGTCTACAGCGCCGCCCTGGAGGGTGACCCACTGCTCTACAGGACGTCTGTCGACCATGACCTCCTTCTCCAGCTTTCAGATCTATGGATCACAGTCAGTGGCTCCAAGCTCTCCCCAGTCCTACTTGTCCGCTGTCTCGGGACAGTATTTGACCTCGTGGTCAACCTTAGGGCAGTATAGCTAGTACTGACGTATAGGGCCCGGCCACCCTGTGAAACAAGGGGGTGGGCACTGTCGCTGGTATCTACCGCCCCATTGCTTCACAGGAACGGTAGAGAGAACAGGCCGCCTCTTCCTTCTACCATATTGACTATCTCAATTCTATGTAGGTAGGGCAGAGTTGGGCTCCCTGGCAGGCGGCGCGATGCAGTGACGTCGTCATGCCACCTGTGCTGCTTCCTGTCCAAGTCCCCAAGCCTAAAGCACAAGCCTAAAGAGCAGGCGGAAACGTTTTGCAATTTATAATGGGGTGAATATGTCTCTATCGACGTACTGGGGGCTCATAGATGGTAACCTCCTGGGTGGCTCTTATAAAGAGTCTCCCCAGCAGTTAGGTAGTTATATAAGGGTCCCCCAGTAGCTAAGTAGCTATGTTAGAGTGACCTACCTACTGGGGGGCCCCTGAATACCTACTTACATATTGGAAGGCTCCAATATACCTACCTTTGGGTCCTGTATACCTACCTATATTTTGTGGGGCCCTATACAACTACCTATATATTGTAGGCCCTTTATACCTACCTACATACCTACTGTGATTCCCTTAATACCTATGTACTGGGGTCTCCTACCTGCCTATTGGAGAGACCCTATAAGCGACACGTATGAACAGGACTGCACCACTTTTCTGGCTAAATTTGAACCAAAAAACTATCATGGCCCTGTCTGACAGATACAGTATATGAACAGTTGTACGCCAAAATTTGACACATTCTGCACGAAACATGACAATTTTGAATGCGGCAAAAATAAGCCAAGGTTTGACATGAAACTTCCATACAAATCCATACAATGGCTGAATCAAGGTTTTGCGCATAACATACATACTGTCACTTTCTACACTCTACTATATTGATTTAGAACTGAGTGTAGGTGCCCAGTTTCTTATATATCGCCCTATATACATACTGAACTTCTGGGAACCCTATATAACTACTTACTGGGTGGGCTGTATACCTACTGGGAGCCCTATTTAACTATCTACTTACTAGGAGGCTATATACTTACCAACCGAGCGGGCCTATATACCTATATACCAGAGGTCCTTACCTACCTAACTACCAGGGCACCAAGGGGGTAATTGTTGCTATTTGGGGCACTGTAGACGGGGAGAAGGGCGGGTGCACAGTTAGGAAGATGATAAAGTGAGGAGTCTCAGGTGTTTTTGTAGTAAATTCTGCAGGTGGTGGTGGGAGAAGTTATCATGGTGGTCTTGACCAAGATGGAGAAGAATAGGGAAAGTGAACGACTCAAAAGACAAGATATCACCTGTAAGTCACTAAAAAAACCCCTGACTTTGTAATCAATTTATGTGTCTGCAGGGACCTGTGTACACTGGTGCCCTCCATTTTGGATGTATGGGGGAAAATATCTCTGAACCTTTGGGTACACTGGTGCCACCATATATGGCCTGTATGGAGGTAATAACATCTCGGAGCCTGTGTACATGTTGCCCCTACCACTATATGGTCCGTATGGGGGAATATACAGTCTGTGGGCCCTTGTACACTGGTGTCCTACCAGGGGTATGAGGGTAATATCAGCCAAAACCTTTTTACACTGGGGGTTCCACTATATAAATGTATGGAGGAATAAACATCTGCGGGGCCTTGTACATGTGCCAACTATATGGCCCCTATGGAGGAAAAAATAACAGTTGAGACCTTTACACTGGTTACCACTAATGACTGTTGGGGTAATATACAGTCTGAAGGGCCTGTGTACACTGGTTCTCCCACTAAAGGCACTGTATGGAGGTAATAAAAATCTGAGACCCTGTTTTCATGGTCTCCCACTAATTAAAAAAAAAAAAATGGCCCTGTATGGATAAATACAGTCTGAAAAACCCTGTGTACAGGGGTTCTACCACTATTGGGTCCTGATAAGGAAATTAATCTGTAGAGCCGGTACAGGGTTTCACCACTAAGTCCTGGGAGGTTAAAACCAGTCTGCAAGCCTGTGTACACTTTTTCTACACTATATGTACGTATGGGGGTAATATAATCTGCAGACCCGTGAACCTGGTGTTCCCACTTAAATGGTACTGTATGGGGTATAACATCTGAAGCCTGTGTACACTGGTCTCCCACTATATGGTCCTGTATGGGGTAATTACAGTCTAGACCTTTGTCACTGTTCTACCACTTATGGTCATGTATGGGAAAATATACAGTCTAAGCCTTGTCCCTGTTGTCTCCCACATAGGGGTTCTTTTATGGGGGAAAAAAGCTGAGAGCCTGTCTTGTCTCCCACATAGGTCACTGATGGAGGTAATAACAGTCTCAGGCCTGTGTCCTGGTACCCACTAAAGTACTGTATGGGGTAATATACAGTCCAGACTGGAAAATTGTTCACCCTATAGGTCATGTAAAAGGTATATACGCTGAACCCCTGTTCACCCTATTCCCACTAAGGGTCACGTATGGGGAAATTATCGTTTCAGGCCCTGTGACACTGGGTTTTACCCCTATATGGCCCCTTTTGGGGAGGTTATATCTTTTAGACCTGTGAACCTTTGTCTACCACTATTGGTCATGTATGGAGGTAATATAAGCTCAGACCTGTGACTGGTGTCAACCATATTGGCACTGTATGGAGTTAATAACAGCTCAACCCTGTGTACCTTGTCACCACTAAGGGTCACGTATGAGGTATATACGGTCTAAAGCCTGTTACATGGTCCACCACATTGTCACGATGGGTAATATACAGTTGCAGACCCTGGAACACGGGTTTGTTACCACTATATGGCACGTATGGGGTTAATTACAGTCAGACCTGTCCCTGCCCCCACAATGTCACTTATGGGGAAATATACATTTTGGGAGGTTACCGTTCACCCTATATGGTCACTGTAGGGAGTAATATCAGTTGGAGCCTTGTACACGGGTTTTCTACAAAAAAGGTCACTGTAGGAGGTAATATACAGTCTGCAAGCCTTGTACACTGTTGCTACCACTATATGTCACTGTTTGGGTAAAAATACGTCGTAGACCCTTGTACATGGTCCTACCACTATATGTCACTGATGGGGGTAATATAATTCTCAGGCTGTGAAACTGTCACCACTAAGTCCTGTTGGGGTAATATACAGTTCAAGCCTGTACCGGTCTCCATAAGGGTACTGTAGGAAATAATATAAGTCTGCAAGCCTTGTCCCTGGTTTAAACACTATAGGGCACTTAGGGGTAATTACAGTCTGAAGACCCTGTGTACACTGTCCTACCCCCTTGGTCACTGTATGGGGTAAATAATTAGAGCCTTGTAACTGTTTTACCATTATGGCTTGCTGGAGGTAATATCAGTCGCAGAGCCTGGTACACTGGTGTCTACCACTATATGGAAAAAGAAACCCCCCCCCGTTTTGGGGGGGGGTCCCGCAAATGGGGTCCCCCCCGCCGGGCCGGGGACGGATTTTGGTGCCTAGGCAGTACAAAGGAAAAACCCCCCCCCCCCCCCCCCCCACACTAATTTCTCCCCCCCGCCCGGGTCCTGTCCTAATTTCTGCAACCCCAATAGCTCCCGCCATCTCCTCAGCAGTCACGCACAATGACAAATTTCTTTTTCAAACCCCCCCTCCATATACATGAAATACCAAAATAACTCCCCCGAAAAATCCCCCGAAAAAGGAGCAAATCTCCCACGAAGGATTGTTCTAAAAACCTCCTACAAAACCAAGACCCAAAATATTACTATTAAGGATCAAATAACCCTGCCAAACCTGCCCAAACGCAACCCCACTTTTGGGACTATACGTAAAGGCCTAACATAAAACCCCCGCCTACAGGGCCCAATATGAGATACTAGTTGAAATTAGACCTCTGCAAAATAAGTGATTCACTGCAGAACATTTTAAAAAAAACCGGAGCCTCTTTTGACGCTCTTTCACTTCCTTTTTTTTCCACCCTTCACACCTTCCTGCTGATTCCCCCGGCCCAATACCGCCCTGAATTGGAACAAATATCTTAAAATCCTATTTTTTCCAGAACCCCTTTAATTATAGTAAAATAAGTCCTAATTAACAGGTATATAGATTGCCCTCTCATCAGGCAGATAGTATAGTCCCCAACGGTAATATAAATAAGGGCATCGGAGGTATATAGATATGGGGGCACTTCAGGCGGGTTATATATATGGGGGCTCAGCAGGATTAGGGGAAAAGGCAGGTATTAGCTATGGGGCTCAGGAGTATATAGGGGCCCACAGAAAGGTATTAAGGGGGGATGGGGCCCCCCTTTGGGGGCCCAAAAGGGGGGGAAATATACCCCTAGGGGCCCACGGGCGGGCATATGGGGGCCCAGGCAGGCTAGGGGGGCTAGGCCAAGGGGGATAGGGGGCCCGGGGCAGGCGTATGGGGCCCAGGAAAAGCGAAGGGGGCCAAGGCAGGAATGGGGCCACAGCGGCGAAAGGGGGCCAAACCAGGGTAGGGGGCCACGGGGGCTTGGGGCCCAAGGAGGCAAGGGGGTGTTGGCCAGGCAGGGGATGGGGCCCCAAGCGGGCGTAGGGCCACGGGCAGGCGAATGGGGCCCACGGGGGTGGGGGAAACCAGGTTTTGGGCCAATTGGGGGAAAGGGCGGGGTTTGGGGCAAAGGCGGTTATGGGCCACAGGGGGGCTAGGGCAACACCAGGGCGAGGGGGCCCCAATTTGGGGGCTTCCGGCAGGCATTTGGGGGCACAGGTGCGGGTATGGGCCCGGCCCGTGTAATTGGGGCCCCCCCCAACCCCCCCGGTTTTTTAGGGGCAAGGGGGGATTTTTGAGGACCCCGGCCTTGGGGGGAACAAATTCCCCCTCCCCCCCTTTTGCGGGGGTCCCGCTTTTTTTGTCCCCCCCCCCTTTGGGGGGGGGGCGGGGGGTTGCCCCCCTCCCCCCCCTGTATTTACGGGCCCCGGCCCGGTGGGGCCCTTTACTACAGACAGTGCGCGCGGTGCACTACCCCCCCCTGCGAGGCGGGAGATGGGCGGAGCTGCAGGGAGCCTGGTGAGGTAAGTGGCTTTTATTATTTTATTTGTATTAGCTATAGGGGGCACTACCTGGCTAACAAAGGGGGCAACTACCTGGCTACAATAAGGGGGCAACTACCTGGCTACAATAAGGGGGCAACTACCTGGCTACAATAAGGGGGCAACTACCTGGCTACAATAAGGGGGCTCTACCTGGCTACAATAAGGGGGCAACTACCTGGCTACAATAAGGGGGCAACTACCTGACTACAAAGGGGGCAACTACCTGGCTACAATAAGGGGGCAACTACCTGGCTACAAAGGGGGCAACTACCTGGCTACAAAGGGGGCAACTACCTGGCTACTAAAGGGGGCATCTACCTGGCTACTAAAGGGGGCAACTACCTGACTATTAAAGGGGGCAACTACCTGACTACTAAAGGGGGCACTATCTGGCTAACAAAGGGGGGCAACTACCTGACTACTAAAGGGGGCAACTACCTGACTACTAAAGGGGGCAACTACCTGGCTAACAAAGGGGGACATCTACCTGGCTAACAAAGGGGGGCATCTACTTGGCTACAAGGGGGCATCTACCTGCCTGTAAGGAGCACTACCTTGTTATGGGGGGCTACTACCTGGCTATAAGGGCATCTACCTGGCTTTCTTCCAAATCCATTATGCAGTTAGGCAGAGTGGGTGTGACTTTTGAAGAGGCATGGCACACAAAAAGATGGGTGTGGCCATGCAAATTTTTTGCCGCAGTGCACCGCCCTCTTCGATCTCTTGCTTTTCCATTTTCAAAAGTTGGCAACTATGCGTATGGGGGCCACAGGCAGGCATATAGGGGCCACAGGCAGGCATATGGGGGCCACAGGCAGGTGTATAGGGTCACAGGCAGGATTCTGGGGGCTAATACAGGAAATGTACGATACACAATATATACAGTACGAGATATGTATGATGCAGGATATGAACTGATGAGGATATGTCGGATACAGGATATTGTACTGTTACCCATACATCTGTCGGATACAGGATAAGTACTGGTCAGGATATGTACGGTACAGGATATTCTACTGGTCAGGATAAGTTTGGTACAAGATATCTACAATGCTGGATATGTACGATGCACAATATATACAATACAGGATATGTACGATACATAATATATACAATACAGGATATGTACGATACACAATATATACAATACAGGATATGTACAATACACAATATATACAATACAGGATATGTGCGATGCACAATATATACAATACAGGATATGTACGATACATAATATATACAATACAGGAAATGTGCGATGCACAATATATACAATACAGGATATGTAGGATGCCAGATATGCATAATACAGGATATATGCGATAGCAGGGGTGTCAAACTGGCGGCCCTCCAGCTGTTGGGAAACTACAACTCCCATCATGCCCACTGTTATAGATTATACAAATGCATGATGGGAGTTGTAGTTTCTCAACAACTGGAGGGCCGACAGTTTGACACCTGTGCGATACAGGAAATGGTTGATACAGGATTTGTAGGTTGCAGGAGATCTGCGCGGCTCTCATGTTTCTGATACTTCTTTTGGTCACTTGGTTCCATTGGGAGGTCATACATGTAGGTTATATGTAGATACAAGTAGATGCATAGTGTCCATGGCACTGGCCGGTGCTCACTCGGCAGGGTTGGGGGGGGTGGTTGATAATGGGTTCCTGGTAGATACAAGTAGATGCATAGCGTCCATAGCACTGGCTGGTGCTCACCCTGGCGGGGGCGGTGGGGGGGGGGGGGCCGGGGCTGTGGGGGGGCGGGGGGACGGGGGTTTATGGTACTGGAGCTATCTCTTTTACATTAGATTATCTTCATTCCTGTCGCTCGGCACTGATGAGTTTTTGCTGTCTCTATTCGTTCCTCCATTCGTTTGCTGCCCATGAACCTTAGATAGATGTCACCAGCAATCAGAGGCGGCTGACCGCCCCCGGGAGTCACTGATCAGTCGTGCTGGGCTCCTACAGCCTAATCCTTGGTTCCCCGTGAGATAAGCCTCATCCACAGCAAATATCTAATCACCGCTTCTCCATATGTTTATAGGAGGTGGAGGCCTAGAGCTACAGAAGGTGCACGGCCGGCTTCACTCACACAAACGCCACACGGGAATGAGAGGAGTTACTTTTAGAGCAACATGTGTGATTTTTTTCCTGCCAGGGGCCAATTTTTTTTTTTGCGCCCATTAGTCGTGTAGAATGCGCCTGAATCTCTGAACCTGTTCTCCTGCCGGTCATAGATTTAGCGCTTTCTAACTACAAAGCGACACTTCAGGCTCAGGTAAACCCCTTGTAAAGTGCTCTACCTGTCCCAGCAGGAATGGCAGGGATCAGCCGCACTGAAACTATAAATGTGCAGCTTCATACGGATGTAGTGCCCCCCGCCTCAAGCTGCTCCCCAAAATCAGGCGCATTCCAAAGTGCCACGGCCGTCACATAATGTGCCTGATACTGGAGAGCGCCTGGTTACAAATACAGCAAATGGCGCCTTTAGTTTCCTAAAGTGGACGGACAGCGCTGTGTTTTGAAGGGGTTTTCCAGGATGAGAAAAACACGGCTGCTTTTTCCAAGAACAGCACCACATTTGTCCACAGGTGGTGAACGGTATTGCAGCTCAGCCTCATTCACTATCAGATATTGAGAAGTGTGGAGCTCTTTGAAGATTTGTTTTGCACTACAGATTCAGGTGTAATCGGGTAAACTTTAACCCAAAATGGGCGAAGATCACCCAGAGATTGAAATTTGGTTTAGGATTAGGGGATTAGGGTTATTCTTGTGTTTGTTTTTGGGATGAGGAGGAGGTTTAAGCGGTTATAAAGGTTGCCTCCCCATGATGTTTCACGGAGCCACAAGCAGCTTTAATTAGGCAATTGCCTAGTGTGCCCAGAGCCATCTTAACATAACTATGGGCCTCTGGGCAGACCACTGCAGTGGGCCCAAATAAATGACATTTACTTGGCCATGCCTCGAGCTCCCTTCCCCCAAGCACACCCATATTATCACGCCACTTATGTCTGGACACTGGCAGTCTGCAGCCTACAAGACTAATTGGCTCCCTTCTCCACCATGGTTTTTACCTGTATGCACATCCTAAAAACCCTATACTTGTGGGGCCCCCGGGCAACTGCCTAGTGTACCCAATGGAAAAAATGGCCGTGAGTGTGCCCAATGGATAAGATGGACCCAACATAGCAGACCTACAGCAGCAGGACCCCTGATCGGAGTGGGACCATGTTAAAAAAAAAAAAAAGGGTTGTCAAGAGTGGACAATTTTTGTAGGGTCCATTGACGCCCACTGCACTGTAGGCGGCTGCCATGGACTGTACCAATATGGTAGCTCAGTCTGGTTGAGGTATTCTGCTCCTCGTGCCTCGGAGGTGTCGCTTGTCCATAGGGAGCTGGTGGGATCATCTTCCTGGTGTGTAGGTCATGGGGACAGTGAGAGATTTGCATCACTATTATCCTCACATCATTCCGATGACTCCTCTTAGAGTTGGTGTCTTTTGGGAGATTGTTATTTTGTTACATTTCTGGATATTAGTCGGGGTCTCGTTTTACCTTTCTATGATGATGAGGAAACCTCTCAAGCGGGGACGGTAAACGCAAGACAGAGCTCTTATCGTGCCGGGAAGAGGGGGAACTAATTGGGATGATGCTTCTTGCAAGACAAAGCCTTTAAGAGGCTGAGGCTGGTCCCTCTGGAAGCTCTCCAGCTCTTCTCCCAACAATCGTCGGTGCTTTGGAGGAGATTTTCTCCTTATTGAAGCGTTCAGCCATGGAAGTAATTGGCGATAGTTGTTCATCATTAATTCACCTAAAATACTATTTGCAATGTCTCACATAATGTTGCATTTAAAGTGATAGTAGATGAAAAACAGACGACATCTGGAAGTATAGAAGATGCCGGGGAATTTCTGCATTTCATCATATAAAACAATGAATATATCATTATAATCGGGCTCGGACTGGGCCACAGGGGAAGGCGGAACCTCTAGGGAGCATGGCTGACTTGGAGTCTCTTTTATACCCCATATACATGCATGGGAGAGGCAGAAAGGCAAAGAGAAACAAGCAAACGGCAAAATGCAGAGTATATGAAACATGAACAGTGGCCGTAGGATGGGCCCCAAGAATCAGCTCCACTGGTGGGCCCCAAGAATCAGCTCCACTAGTGGGCTCCAAGAATCGCTTCCACTGGTGGGCCCCAAGAATCAATTCCACTGGTGGGCCCCTAGAATCAACTCCATTGGTGGGCTCCAAGAATCAATTCCACTGGTGGGCCCCAAGAATCATCTCCACTGGTGGGCCCCAAGAATCATCTCCACTGGTAGCCCCAAGAATCATCTCCACTGGTGGAGCCCAAGAATCAATTCCACTGGTGGGCCCCAAGAATCATCTCCACTGGTAGCCCCAAGAATCATCTCCACTGGTGGAGCCCAAGAATCATCTCCACTGGTGGGCCCCAAGAATCATCTCCACTGGTGGAGCCCAAGAATCCTCTCCACTGGTGGGCCCCCAGAATCAACTCCAACGGTAGACCCCAATAGTCAATGCCATTGGGGGGTCCTAAGAATCAACTCCACTTGTGGGCTTCAAGAATCATGTCTACTGGTGGGCCCTAAGAATCAACTCCACTGGTGGGCCCCAAGTATCAATTCCACTGATGGACCCCAAGAGTCAACTACACTGGAAGGCCCAAAGAATCAATTCCACTGGTGAGCCCCAAGAATCATCTCCACTGGTGGGCCCCAGGAATCAACTGCACCGGTGGGCTCCAAGAATCAACTGCACTGGTGGACCCCAAGAATCAATGCCATTGGTGGGTCCTAAGAATCAACTCCACTGGTGGCCCCATGAATCAGCTTTACTGGTGGGCCTCAAGAATCAACTCCACTGATGGACCCCAAGAGTCAACTTCACTGGAGGGCCCAAAGAATCATTTCCACTGGTGGGCCTCAAGAACCATCTCCACTGGTGGCCCCAAGAATCATCTCCACGGGTGGGCCCCAAGAATCATCTCCACTGGTGGCCCCAAGAATCAACTCCACTGGTGGCCCCAAGAATCATCTCCACTGGTGGCCCCAAGAATCAACTCCACTGGTGGACCCCAAGAATCATCTCCACTGGTGGCCCCAAGAATCAACTCCACTGGTGGGCCCCAAGAATCATCTCCACTGGTGGGCCCAAGAATCATCTACACTGGTGGGCCCCAATAATCAGCTCCACAAGGAAGCCCCAATAATCAGCTCCACTGGTGGGCCACTGCAGGGAATAGATGCCCCTCTTTACTGACTGCAGAGCTGATGCGGGTGGGATAAGACCCAGCAGCATCTGCAATTACTGAGGCCCGGCGATCACATGTCTGCCAGCGCTGGGAAGCAGGAAGTGGGGAGGCTTCCTAATAATTTGCATTTACAGTGATCAGGAAGACAGGGACAGGAATAATCCTTCCCTGCCTTCTCCCCAGAGATCCGGTCTACTTCTGACAGCCAGCTCTTAACTCTTGCAACTGCACAATTAGTTCCAGAAAGTTTGTGCAGAGTAAAATGACCACTGCATCCCAGCATAAAAGTCGTGTGACCAGTATGAAACGTGTTGCTGTTAGAGTCTGTTTTGTTGCTTTCACAAAAATTTCAACATAGCCTCCAGCGTATTGAGCAAAGAAATCCGGGTATCTTTATTTAATCCAAAACAAGAGTATAAACCTTACAGGTGTCACAGTAACACAGACGCGTTTTGTACCAATGTGGTTCTTGATCACAGCAACTACCATGTATCACCTGAACACTTAAAACACACAGAGGAACCAATCATCGGCTACTTCCCCCTTCTTCATGTACAACACCCCTGTGACCTATACGACCTTAATCCCCACAAGGTCATATTCAAAGACGAGTCAGCAAAGGTACAAAAATCACCTTTAACATATACAGAGCAGATCAGTTCTTTTTTTTTTTCTTTTTTTTTAACTGTATTTTTATTTAACATTTTTGAGATACAAATAAACACAGAATAAAGCGTATCCAATAAGCATACACCATATGTCCAATAATGAAAGGAAAAATAGGGCCTAGACGTAGGCGTAAAATTGAGACAGTATAACAAAGCCAAGCAAATGACGTATTCAAACCAAAAACCATACATCAAGGCATAAAGCAGGATGCAGTATACAGGTAGGACATACATGGGGAAACACTGGACTAGATACAGAAGGTGAGGTACAGGACGGGATGGGTGGGGGGGGGCGCTTATGAACGTAACCGTTCCCAATAGGCAATCCAGGGCTCCCATATGGCATCATATGCTTCAGGCTTATCACGTGTATAAGACAGGAGTCGCTCCACACGTTGCACTTCACAGATCCGTGTGTGCAGGTCGTGGAGGGACGGAGGGTGTGGCTGCTTCCAAAAGGCAGAGATCAGGCATTTAGCAGCCGTGAGGATATGGAGGAGGAGCTTGGAAGCATGTCTAGGAAGACCTACCAATGGGATGTTTAGAAGGAAGACCGAAGGGTCCGCCAGGACCTCCTGCTGGAAAATTGCCGTTAGAGCCCCGCTGACCTGCAGCCAGAATGACTGAATGCTCGGGCAGTCCCAGAAAATATGGGTTAGAGAACCTGGCATGGCTCCACACCTCCAACAGGCACTCGAGACGGCTGGGTTAAACTTATGAAGCATTTCTGGAGTGTGGTACCAGTGCATCAGAATTTTATATTGATTCTCCTTGTAGGTAGTGCAGGTTGAGGAAGTAGCCGCTCTATGCCATATGGTCTGCCAAACTCGGTATGGAAGCTTCCGTCCCAGGAAGTTTTCCCACTTGTGCATGTACGGGTGATACAATTCTGAGTCCGGCGGGGGATCATTCAGTATGGCGTAGATGCCGGAAATGAGCCCTCTTGACGACTGCCCCGACCTGCACAACCTTTCAAAGGGTGTGGGGATGGAGAGAGATGTCCCACCTGCGAGTGTCTGCATAAGGTGTTTTATTTGAAGATAGGGGAATTGTGCTCTGGATGGGAGGTTATAGTTGTTGCAAAGTTCCGCGAAGGGAATAAGTTCCCTAGTGCGAAAATGAGCTATGTCAGCAAATCTAAACAAATTATTATGTTGCCACGGGGCTACAAAGGATGCTGTGGTGCTGGCCGGTAGTAAAGAAGTGTAGAGAAAGGAGACCATTGGGGAGGCCTTAGAGGCCAGTTGGAATTTGTCTCGACAATGTTTCCAGATAGCCCTAGTGAAAGACATCGGCCCCAATAGGGCGCCGGAGTACGCGACCTCCTCAGCATGCCACAGAAACATGTTGGGATGGAACGGCGCCATCCACAGTTTCTCAATTTCCATCCATTTGGAGTACGCCAGGAGTGTGGACCATGCCGGGATGACCCGCAGTCCGGCCGCCCAGTAGTATTTCAGAATGTTCGGAGCAGCTAACCCCCCTCTAGCCTTGCTCGCCATTAGAACTTCCCTTGCTATTCGATGTCGCCCATGCGCCCAGATAAATTTGAAGATGGCTGCTTGCACAGATTTTAGGGTTTTTATGGGAATTGGCACGGGAAGGGTTTCGAAAAGGTACAATAATTTGGGCAAGATTGTCATTTTAACTGAGGCTATGCGGCCTAAAAGGGATAGGTTCATGGAGTGCCATTTGGATAGGAGGGTACGTATTTCTAGAAAAAGGGGAGTGAAGTTAGCATCATAAAGGGACTTGTAATTTGGTGTCAAGTGGACACCTAGGTAATCTAGGCATGTCGTCCGCCAGTTGTAATGGAAGTGAGATTGGAGCTCAGCTAGGGATTCGGCCGGAACGTTAAGAGGGAGGGCTTCCGTTTTAGATGCGTGACCTTGAAGCCCGAGAGCTGTCCAAAATCTTCCAGAAGAGTGTGCAAGCTCGCGAGGGAGGGGGTAAGGTCGGTCAGCGTCAATAGAACATCATCGGCAAAAAGGGAGAGCTTAAACTCCCTGGCCCTAACGCGGACACCTGAAATCGAGGAAAGAGCAGATCAGTTCTATCATTCAAGCTATGGGGGATCCTCGGATTAAAATTTAAAAACTCCATTGCCTCCCCCCTCCCCCCATGGCTTTGAGCAGAATGATCCTGCATTTGCCCGTTCCTAATTTCAGCTTGGTGTCCCGCTATGTGGATTTTTTTTACTCATTACACTGGATGCTTTGTTGAAGTTTTTGGGCAAGCCGTTCATTCTGTCAATGCATTGGTTGCACCCGTGTGTTAGAGTAATGGGACTGGAATCTGGATACCAGAAGCCAAATAGGGTGCACCCCTCAGATTACATGCTTACCTGTTTTGTTGCAACTGGGTCAGGACAGCGCGCCATCATTAATAGAACAATAAATTCTGAATTGTATCAGCAAATTCCACAGAAAATCGTTAAGGCATCTGCTCCATGAGCTAAATCTCAAGAGAAAGCGGGTCATGCAGCGAGACAAAAGTCCTAAACACACAAGTCGTTCCACAAAAGAATAATTAAATAAGAATAAATGTGAAGTTTTGGATTGTCTGAATGCTTAAGTTCCTGTTTTTTATCCAACTGAAATGTTGTGGGATTTGAGATGTCAGATTACCGCTCCCTATAAGAGTCTATGGAGAGGGAAGGGGGAGAAGGAGGGAGAAGCAACAAAGAGAGAAGGAGAGAAAATGAGAGTAACCAATGCTGCTGCTTCTAATTAATGTTGTACTGGATTCACAGCCGCTCTGCCTATTACTGAGGTACAATGTCTCCCATGCTGTTTCCTTTGTGTGAGCAACAGCATCTTGTTCCCGTCTAACTCTTCCTGTAGCTGCTCTCTCCTCCTCCCTTTTCTTCCCCTTACCTCTTGGTAGACTTATGAGCAGCAGATGCACCATGATCCCTTTAATGGACTAATTCATGTCAAGAATCAATCCATTTTGAAACGTGAAGGTTACACCAGTACTAGAGTCTTTTTAAGCTATTGCTTATGTCGATATTCCAACAAAGGAACCTGTTTTTAAGCCTTCACAATGGATTAGTATATATCTTTTGTAAAGTAATTGGGGGGTTTGGCATCACCCAGCTTTCTGGACATTGGATATCCTATTCAGCATTCAGGGGAGCTGGGAGATACCGCCAAACTGTGCCTGAACCTATACTATTACACTACAATATTACCTCCATATAGTGACTATATAGATACAGTGACCATAAAGTGGTAGACACCAGTGTACAAAGGTTCTACAGACTATTTACTATAGATCACTAAATCCCAAAAAATCCCCCACACCATACATGAAAAAAAAAAAAAAAAAAAAAAACAGAATCATGTATTAAAACTTCACTTTTAATTACTAAATCTAAAGGAAGGAGAAAAACAAAAAGAAGAAAACACCTAGTGTCACAAAACGGCCAAAGCAAAGGTATAAAACCCACTAAATCCTACTTGGCCTAATTCGCCCTAAGAGAAAAATCAGGGACAGCGCCCCGAAAAGGGCGGCCCTGTCAGGAACCTAAGCCCTAATAAAACTAGCCCTAATAGTACAAGTGTCCCAACATGTTTCTATGTCCCAAGTAGATATTTCATCAGGGGACTGAGTATGGAAAAGATTAATTCAAAGACAAAAAAAAAGTCCGAGATTATAAAAGGACCATATAATGATACACACATTTAGATGTCATCAAAATTATAGGGCAAATGGAGACAATAATTATTCTCCACAATAAAAGGGTAGTGGTATGGTTTCCACATAAATCCCCTGTAGACAGATAGAGACCATCCGTGAGTAGGGAGGATTTGGCAAACACAAAATGCAATAGATAAACCAACAACTTGACTTATTGTGATCCAAGCCAAATGCACATGTCAATTATCCAAAACGGGCATATGTAACAATTCAGGTTGTCAGCACTAAATTATTGCCCATATTAATACACATATAGCCTCCTCAGATAGTGTATTAGTATAATCACACTGTGAGAAATTAGGTGGAGACAGTTGCAGTTCTCCATGCACACACTGGACCCCAATTAGGACCATTAGTAATGCATACCATAGTGTCACAGTGAAGAATTATCTCCAATTCAGAGGAAACCACAAGTTGCAGAAGTGCCAGAGTCTGGGAAGTGCCAGAGTCAGGGCAAAGTGCTGTGCAGGAGCCAGGAACTAATAACAATGCTATACTCACAGATCTGAACTCCCGTTGCCTACCAGAATCAACACGGTCTCCAGCGTGTTACGCCGGAGTGGTCTCTAAGGCGGACCGAAGATAAGGTCCGTTGTCCTCCAGTTAGAGGGGTAGCTGCGTCCACCGGCTGCACACGCCGGCATTAAGTGCTCTTCGGCGCGCCAAGGAACGCCACGCGCACTTCCGGTCTCAGCGTGGCAGCTCATCACATGACCGCACAGCTGACCTGTATCCCAGCAACCCGCTAAACAAATAAGCAGAGCGCCGAGACACACGCACAGCAGATTCAAGACTGTGCTTACATTCAACCTAAAGCCAATCAGGTATTTTATGGCAGTTAGGACAACAAAACAGTGGAAACCTGGCTATATCCATCCTAAAAACAAGGAAATAAAGATAGTTTAGATGAAACAGCAATAGTCCAGCCGTTCATTGAGTCCTTTTGGGGAAACCGTTTTTAGTCTGAAAATCCACTCTGTTTCCCTCTGTAACAACAGCCTATCCCAGTTGCCACCTCGATTAGAGGGGAGAACCCGATCGATCCCCATAAATTTGACACATTTTAGATCTCCTCCATGTGCATTGCATACATGCCTCGCTATTGGCGTATCCCTGCCGTGTTTGATGTCATTCACATGTTCTCCCACACGTCTACGCATTTCTCTAATGGTCTTGCCAATATACTTGAGACCGCAAATACAGTTTATTTTGTAGATCACGCCTTTACTTCTACAATTCACAAACTCTTTAATGCAGAAGTCCTTATTCAAAACATTACTGTGAAAATTTTTTCCGGTCTCCATGTATTCGCATGCCTCACAACCACTACATCTATAACACCCCAAAATTGGTTGCTTAAGCCACGTTCTGGGGGTCAGACTACCTTCAACATGGCTATGGACCAGGAAATCACGAATGCTCTTACCCTTACGATAAGTAATATGGGGATAGTCTCCAATCTCTTGTCTCAAATCTTCATCCAATTTCAAAATCTCCCAGTTTTTTGTAATGATCTTACATACTGGAGTAGCAGCTACATCAAAGTCTCCAATCAGGCGGAAAATACCCTCATCCACTTTACTGGACTCTTTATTAGGGACTAACAAAGTATCCCTGGGGCATTGTAAGGCGTTTCTATAAGCCTCTCTGAGAACCCCATCCGGGTAACCCCTATTCAAGAAACGCTTTCTTAGATCCCCTGCCTGATTTTTAAATTCCACCACGCTTAAGCAATTTCTCTTCAGGCGTAGGTACTGACCTTTGGGAATTCCTCTCTTAAGGGGGACCAGATGACTACTGTCCCACCTCAAGAGGGAATTAGTGGCTGTCGGTTTACGAAAGACTGTAGTTTCATGGACATCTTCTGTTGTTTTTTGAATACAAACATCCAAAAAAGTTAAAGTAGACTCATTGATCTCATATGTAAAACGTAAATTGAGATCATTACTCTCATTCAAAAAAATGACAAAAGCCTTAAATCTTTCGGAGGTCCCGTTCCAAAGGACCAGGACATCATCAATATATCTTGTCCACAAAAGAATCTCCTCAGTTCCAAAGCTGTTTGCCTCACCAAAAAAAAAAGCGATCCTCCCACCAGCCCAGGAGCAAATTTGCGTAGGCCGGCGCACAGGAACTACCCATGGCCGTGCCCTGAAGAAGACTGTATATTACCAACATACAATGACCATATAGTGGTAGACATCAGTGAACACAGGCTCTGCAGACTACATATTACCTCCATACAATGACCATATAGTGGAAGACACCAATGTACACAGGCTCTGCATTCATACAAGTGATTACAGTGCAGTTCCTTTCAGGGACTCACAGGTGACATCTTCTCTGATGCAAGTTGTTTTATTTGCTGTTTCTTCTCCGTCTTGTCCAGACCACCATAGTGACTTCTACCCTTTACTTCCTCCCAGACTTTATGGGCAACAGCTGTAACCTCACCCATTTAACGATTTACATTGTCCATGTGGAAACTATATTAATCACATATCCAACATGTTATGTTTTCTACAGGCGGTTTGACAAAAACAACTCCAAAAGATCAGGGTTACGTAGATTCTGCTAATGGGATATGGTTTGGTGATGGGCTTCATGCGGATTTTGGAATAGGTTAGCATGCTGAAATCCACAGTGAAATTAGTTATACGAAAAGGGTCTTTAGTGGTCGCTTTTACCATTGAAAACATCCGAGAGGTGTCCTCGCCGGCGCTTCCTGAAGATCCGCACCCGCAGCTCGCGGACACTTTCCTACGTGATGAAATCGGTTTCTTTGTAAAAACTAAAGAATGAATCAATGCTTCACTCATAATATCTTCATGGTTTATACAGGGCAATGTAGAAATTGGCCAATCCTGCCCCAGATGGAAAGGTAAGAGACCGGATGCACCATTTACGGCGCACTCTCCATACTGCACTTCCATTCGCTTTGTGTCCTGTGCTTGTTCCTGTAGATGTGCTCTAATGCTGAAGAATCAGGAATGTACGACTGCTCGAAATCTGACAGTATTTAAATGAGCATCATTAAGAGACTCATAAATTAGCAGTATTTCTTCGTTCTCGTGGAGCCACCGTCTCAGTGTTAATTAAACAACTGGAGAGTCTTGTGCATCTGGGGCGCGCGCTCCCTCATGGACGCAGATGAGTATCATTATGGGTGGCTGCTTTGCTGTTTAATTATTTTTAAGCTGATTTTTTATTGCTGCAGAGTTTTTCTGCTTGGCTTGCACTCCACGTATTACAGGTCCCAAGGTATTTGCTAAGTTGGATTCACTCTTGGGTAGCGTACAGTAATCCCAAGTTTTTTCGCCAATAATACTTTATTTCTCGCTTGTAGTTGAAGGTTGGAATTTGGAAAGTGACGCTCCAGTTCGGATTGACTTGTAGGGTTTATGTACTTTAGGTGTTTTTTAACCATTTCCTGACCAAGTCCCTAACCCCCTCCCCCCATTTCCACTCCTTCACCCATCTGACCATGTGCAGTGATTTTTCAGGGTATAACACCTGGTGATTTTGGGCAATAACGCGCCTTTGGCTGAGAGATGAGTACATTGTGCACACTATCCACTTAGATGAATGCTGTGTCCATTTACCATACTTGCCAACCTTTGGAAGTGGCCTTCAGGGAGATTTAGGGGGACATGTATTAAAACTGTCTAGGTTTAAGACTTTGTTGTCCATAGCAACCAGTCAGATCCCCTTTTTCAAAGCACTATGAAATGAAAGGGGCGCTCTGGTTGGTTGCTATGGACAACAAATCAAGTCCTAGACCTGGACAGTTTTCATACATGTCACTAAGGCCATGTTCACACGGCTTAATTGCGGGGCGTACAGTATGCCGGGTGTACGATCGTATTGTACGCCAGGGGAGAGGAGGCGTAATCCATAGTTCTCTATGATAACTATGGATTACCGTAATGACTGGGCCGTATTTCACTCATATTACAGCGCAGTACGCTCGCAATACGTGGCGAAATGCGCCCCAAAATAAGCCGTGTGAACATAGCCTTAGAGTGTTCCCAGAATTTGCATTAACCATGTCTACTTCATAGAAAGCCGCACCCCATTCTTAAAAGGCCACAACCACTACAAACACCTGTGTTACTGCTCTGGGAGAAACCTAATTGAGGTGTTCGGCGTCACCCAGCTTTCCTTGGTGGTGAATAGACAATTCAGCAACCAGCAGAGCTGGGAGATGCCTCGAAACTACTCCTGAACCTTAAAGGGATTGTCTCACTACAGGGATTGCTGCTTTTTATGTTAAAGATCTTTCAAAAACAAGTCACTTTGCAAAATGTGTCCATTACCAGTGTCCTACCTATTCCTAGATATCCCCTCTTGTATTGGCTGCATCAGCTCCTCAGATCACTATAGCTACAGACCTGTTCAATCTCCCCATCTCCAGCACTGGTTGCTTCTACAGACTGTTGCTTTGTATAGCTACAGACCTGTTTGCGCTCTCATGGTAGGCTGCCAGCACTGGTTGCTATAGCTACAGACCTGTTCGATCTCTCCTGATAGGCTGCCAGCACTGGTTGCTATAGCTACAGACCTGTGAGATCTCTCCTGATAGGCTGCCAGCACTGGTTGCTATAGTTACAGACCTGTTTGATCTCTCCAGATAGGCTGCCAGCACTGGTCGCTATAGCTACAGACCTGGCTTCTACTGCAGCCTAGTAGAAGCCAGTAAACACGTCCCTGAATTCAAAATGAAACCAAGAAAACAGAACTGAGGTGAGATGAATCAATGTAATGAGACAACCCCTTTAACCATTACACTTCTATACTTCTACCACCAAACAGGGATCACATAGGGGTAGATACCAGTTGCACGCAGGTGCTCTACAGACATATAAGTAATTATAGTGCAGTTATATCCAGTGACTCACAGGAGACGCATTCTCCATCTTGTTCATACTGCCATGATGACTTCTCCTGGCCACGACTCATCTCTACGGAATTTACCACACAAAGATCTCAGAATTGAAACTTTTGTAGCACTTCCTTACCGGAGTTTCCCTCACTGTACAAACTGGGGTGATAGAAGGAGGTGAGTGATAGGTGTAGGTGAGGAGGCTGTGAGGTATTAGGTGGAAGTGGTGCATGGTTTATGGGGTGATAGGTGTGGGTTGTATTTTGTGCTGACAATATGAAAAATAATAAAATGGTGAAAAAAGTGGCAGCAGAGAGGGGTGCGGAGCAAAGCTTACAGGCACAGTCTCCTTATGGGGGGACAGAAGACCAAACCTCTGAAGATTGTGCTGCAGCTGTGATCTGTACCCCCCAGAATCACATTGTGCAGCTTGAACTCCGTACCCTGCACCCCAGAAGACCAGCCACAGGCATGAGCTTCAGGAGGTGCAGAAGACTGAATTTTGTACTGCAATGTTTTTTGTAGTGTTTTTATATTTTTATACAGATTTCCCTTTTGGACTATGTCAGATTCACAGGGCTATGTGCCGGGTTACCATCAGAAGTGGACTGTCTAATGTCATGGTCTGCTTTTGGAGCAGCAGCGGGCTGGAATCTTTAAGGTGGGAAGGGTCCAATCTCCATGGACCTTCCCACCCTGATAGTATCAACCTGCAGCTGCTGGTTTTACCTTGAATGGTTATGAAAAAATGAGGAGAACTCCACAACGGTTTCTTATCATTTATTTATTGATTATGCTGGTGCCTGTTTTTTGATTTTCAATAAATAAATACATTTAAAAAACTATGTTTCCGTGACCAGCCAAGATAAAACTAGCAGCTGCAGACTGATACTATCAGAATGGGAAGGTTCATGGATATTGGAATTTCCCATTCTAAAAATATTTATCCACAGCCACCCCAGAAGTGGACCATCAAATTAGAGGGTCTGCTTTTGACAGTTACATGGCTCTTACCAGTATCCCTGGTGCGTTGGATACTGGGGTAATGGTGACAGAGGGTTAGTGTCAGCCTTGGAGACAAAAGGAGACCTGTATGGAACTAGCTGCATCAAAGTGCATTTTCTCATCTGTTTTTCAGTGTATGATGGGACTGAATGTATGAAAGTGGTTTTTGTGCGATTATAAATGGTGTCTAAAGTTCCCCGCGCCTCGTCTTTTTGGCGCGTTATGGAACTTAGGCGCATTAGTAATGCAGCAAACCTGTATAAAGGACATAGACAGGCTGGAAATAAGAGAGGAGACATTAGAATAGCATGTCAGTGATAGAAACTATGGGACCGATCCTGCTTGGAGAACCACAGCTCCCAGCAATACTTGTGCTGTGTTGGTTCTTGCTGTATGTAGAATAAAGGGTGAGAGCAGCAAAGAAAAATTTTAAATTTAATGTAGTAAAAATTAAAAATGTAAAAATCTGAACAACATCAGTTGTTATTTAATGTAAAATTACTTTTAGATTCTATTAATTTTAAATACATTTTGTAGAAGCTATTTTTTATATTTTTGGGATAGTCTATATTTTTATATTAATTTTATGCGATAACATTTTTTATTCCACTTAAATAATTACATTTTATACAGTTTGATAATTATCAGAAATTCCTTTTTATTATTGCACTGGTGGAAGGTGAGAAATAAGGGACATTTTTTTCCCCTAACAGCAAATCTATCTCCACTGCGACTCCTCAGGCTCAGGCAGATCACATTGACATAGGTCTGCCGGTCCAAGCAGTAATGCGCCGAGTTTTGCCTACCGGCATTCATGTATGTGTTTATTATCACGAGTGTGGTGCAATGCCTCCATAACGCCCCCAGAGCGCCCCCTCATGTTCGGCGCTTTAAAAAGTGTCAAATCTTGCGAACAATGGGTGACATTTCTGGCAAAAACTGCACCTCACCGTGCCGAATCCCCTGTCGGACGCAGTGATGCGCTGTTAGGCTCAAGCTTCGCCACTTTCGGCTGCGCCCAACATGAAGGGGCGTGCAATGCGCGCCGTGGGCGTTCTGGGGCGGGAAGTGGCAAATTCGAAAACTCCGAGGTATGTATGATTGCGGCTTGGCAGCTCCGACAGGCAGACCTAGTTGAATGTGGTCTATCAGAGCGGAGAAGTCGAAGTGGAGTGCGGAATGCTTGTAATTTGTCAGGGCTGTGGAGTCGGAGAGTCGGTGCCTATTTTGCAGGAGTCGGAGTCGTCATTAAAGGGACCGACTCCGACTCCCAAAATATATAATAAGTTGGTCCAGTTAGTTCGATGCAGTGCAAAGAGCAAGAGGAATTGGGTCCGGCCAGTGCTACTGCTCCCATATCTTCAGCCTCATCACATGAGGAGTGTAATTGATAACATGGAGCAGGCAAAGCGCTGCCCCAGGGGAAAAGATTCCGCTCCAGGGCAAACAGATTCCAGCAAAATGTTTCACCTGTTTTCAAAGAAGTAGAAGAGTTTAACCATTCATCAGACCTGACTGTGGCTGAGGCAATTCCTTTATACCCTGACATTGTTAGAGATGTTGCCCCTGTGGTCACCACTTTGCCCCCAAGTTAGTGTAGAGAGGCCGTTCTCTAGCCTGGAAATAATGAGATCAGATGTGAGGTCACGTATGCAGGATCTGATGGAGGCAATACTATTTCTCAGAACAAATTCAGAGACTCCACAAATGTTCCTGCCGTGTTTTGCATATTTACAATTTTTTGTGTCCTAAAGTCATATCCAATAAATATATTGTACACTGACAAGCAAAATGGTAACAATGTTTTAAACTTTTGAGACTTTCAGGCTCCATATCTCACCATCCACTACAGCTTTGTACATGAGGCTACTGTAATTTTATATACAGTCGTCTTACCTATCTACATAAATGTGAATTGCAAGTATTTAGCATCTGCTTAGTTCTCAGATTCTTTCCTGTAACTGCATTGTTACTGTTCTGCTCCTAAAAATCAAAATGTTAATTTGTATTATTTTGTTAGTATTTGGGAAATCCACCTTTTGGTTTTCAATACTGCCTGAATCCTTCTGGGCTCTGAATCAGATTCAAGCATATCTTGACCAAAATCTGATCCCTGGTCTCTTTTACACGTTCCCAATGTTGGTGCAGACTGGACTTGGATACAAATACAGCTTTTTCTTCAACTCTACCCACAAGTGTTCAAAACATTGTTACTCTTTTGCTTGTCAGTGTCTGTTCTACCTAAATAGCTTGATTATTGTATCATAAGGTGATAAAAAGCCGGATGGGACCATTTTACTATAGTAAAGTTATCACTTAAACATGCGCCGGGAGTCAGGAATCGGAGTCGGAGTCAGGAGTCGGAGTCAGGAGTCGGAGGTTTGGGAAATTGAGGAGTCGGAGTCGGAGTAGGAGTCGGGGCTTTGGCTTGCCGACTCCACAGCCCTGTTTGCTATAGTTCTACACTTACAGCAGTACACTACAAAAAGAAATTAATTGTCAAGAAGAATAAATAATTAAGCAAGAAATCCTGCTTGGCGGACCACAGGTCCCAGCAAGCCTTGTGTTGTATATAATGAATTGCATTAAACTTCAAAGCAGAACAGCAAAAACTTCTCACATATATGAACTATAGGAATAGAGATATCAATACAAACAAAAAATAACTACTCCTTTAAAACATACCTTTTAACTACACACAATCTAAAATTATACCTACACAGGTTATATCGGGACACCACAAAAAGAGGGACAGTAAACCTAAACTGTCTCCTACACTATACACCCTATGGTACCTAACACAACGGAGAACCTGCCCCGAAAAGGGCGACCCCGTAAGAACTCCTACGCTGTACCCTAAATAAGACCCCACCTTTACTTTCTATTATCCAATGGCGGAACCAGCAAATCAAAAAGAGAGGGCAAGCAACAATTTGTTAACCGTATAGTATAGATATGTAAGAAGCGCCAAAATAAACGCTTATAGCACTATAATAATAATCTCCATGAAAAAAATGATAGAGACAATAATGCCCCCTTCCGACATACTAAGAAAACACCCAAAATAGACTACAAATAAAGTCATAAACTTAGGGTATAAAAGAAGTGTCGGTACTTATCTGCACCAATTGCCCCAGAATGGTATATTCGATCAATAGGGCGATGAAAACCAAGCGTTAAAACAGGTTGAGCGCTAGAATAACCCCAAATGCGTTTCGTCCCATTTCAGGGACTCCTCAGTGGGTCAAACAAAACATATCCATCTACAAAACATAAATCAAACAAAATAAACAATTCAATGGTTGGATCATAGTTAGAGGAAATAAATCCATTCCATATATACTCACTGCCCAAACCAAAAAATAAGGATACCTGAATCTCCAGTCTATTCTGTCCCAGGGATTCCAAAAAAGGTCTCTTTATCAGCCGGAGTTGGTGTCTCTCCATATGGTGGGAACTCACATAGTGGTGTGAGTACTCAGCGTCCCACAATTCTATCATACGCTAGAGGGTATATATAACCCCCCAGGACACTCCCCCTAACCCAGAGGAGAAACAACGCCCCCCTATTCATTATATCAAATCAGTGTACTCACTTCAGATCACATATGACAGCACTCAGCGTCTCAGAAAGTATACTGCGCATGTCCGCGATGTTAGTCCGGCGGCGCCAACTTCACTGCACCCTATCGCGCATGCGCTAACTTGTGACGTCTCTCAGTATACACCGCGCATGCGCGGAAACTTCAATGTGGCGGTGCCGGCATCAACATAGCCCGCAGCGCTTCCGCCGGACGCCGGGGCCAACAGATTGCCCTGCGCAACAGCGCAACAGCATCGCAACAAAAAAGCCCGGACTTAAACCACACCGTGCCTTTCGCGAGCCAACAGACCCACAACCAAATGGCACACAGCGCACAACTGCAAACTCAAAAATCGGACGCCAGCGGCAATTCCGCCGCGCCCATATCCGTTTCCCAAGACAACAAATAAATCTGAGATCAGATAGCTGCAAAAGAACATATGTCTATACAACCTTGCCCATATATGACGTGGTACACACAATAAGATATATGTTCATAAATAAAATAGATGTCTAGCATAAAAAATATATCGCATATTAGGGAATCTGTGTTTTAATGAGGGTTATACAAGTATCAAAAATATCCAAGAGGGTGTTACAAGAAACACATGAAGGACAATGACTCATTTAGCCCCTTTGGAAACACACAGTTGAGTCTATAAATCCACTGTGTTTCACGCTGTAAAATGAGTCTGTCCCAATCGCCACCTCTCAAGGGGGGTTTCACCAGATCAATACCTCTAAATTGCATTACGTCAATCCTACCATCATGTTTCTCCCATACGTGTCTCGCAATTGGTGTATCATGTTGTTTTTTGATATCACCAATGTGTTCACCAATTCTTCTCCTCAACTCTCTACGTGTTTTCCCAACATAGTTCAGCCCACAGGGGCAAGTGGCCAGATAGACAACGCCAACAGAGGTGCAATTAATGAATCCTTTAATGGTGTATTTAAAGGGACTGTCAGTGTTTCCAAATGCTTTGCAATTCGTAACATGTTGACAAAATTTACACATGCCACATTTAAAGCAGCCATTTGGTTGTCTGCCTATCCAGGTTTCCCTCTGTGGGACCACAAATTGGCTTCTCACCAGTCAGTACCGTAGGCTCCGCCCTTTACGGTAGGTAATAGAGGGGGTAGCAGGCAATATCTCCTTAAGAATATCATCTTGTAGGAGTATTCTCCAATATTTCTTAACAATGTCATAAATCTTATCTGCCTGTGGGTGGTATTCCCCAATGATCCGAAGATCATTTCTCTCAATTCCTCCATAATTTACCTGCTTTGCCTTGGGGACCAAAAGACCAACCCGTTCCTCCTGTCTCGCCTTTGATGTGCCTCTTTTAGTGAAGATTGGGGGTATCCTCTAGTGACAAACCTCTCCCTAAGATCTTTAGCTTGACTCTTGAAAGTATGAGTATCAGAACAGTTCCTCCTCAGGCGGAGATACTGCCCCTGAGGAATTCCTCTTACGAGTGGTCTCGGGTGGCAGCTATCCCACCTGAGGAGGCTGTTAGTGGCAGTCTCCTTTCTAAAGACCTTAGTACTTAGTGTGTAATCAGCATTTTTTGAGATTGTAAGATCAAGAAACGGTATGGTATATTCATTAGCAGTGAATGTGAATCTTAATCCAATTGCGTTATCATTTAACGACTCCACAAAATTAGCAAAAGACGACATATCCCCTTTCCAGAGTATAAAAATGTCGTCGATATATCTCGCCCACATCACAACATGATCTGTCCACAAGTTCTCTTCTTCTTCATCGAAGACCACGGTGTTCTCCCACCAGCCCAGGAGCAAATTTGCGTATGTGGGATCCATCGGGCTCCCCATCGCAGTGCCCCTGAGCTGGTGGTAGACCCTACGGTCAAATACAAAGATGTTATTTTCCAATGAGAATTTTAAAAGGGACAGAATGAATTCATTATGTTTTCTGAATTGGGTCTCTCGAGTGTCAAGAAAATAATTCACTGCTTTCAGTCCCTTATCATGCGGTATAGAAGAATATAAAGCTTCGTAATCTATGCCGCACAACAGGATGTCTTCACCAACCGTTATGCCCTCCAATTTAAGGAGTAAATTAGATGTGTCTCTGATATAGGAAGGTAACGTAGTAACAAAATCCCTCAAATTGCTGTCCACGTAAATACCTAAGTTTTGGGTCAGACTCCCTATCCCCGATACTATGGGCCTACCTTTAAGGGGGTTAACTCCCTTATGTACTTTAGGTAGCCCATAGAACGTAGCTCTTCTAGGGAACTCGGGTAAAAGAAAAGCATATTCCTGTTTACTGATTATACGACTACACAAAGCCTCATCCATCATCCCCTTAAGTTGTACCAAAAGGGTGGCTTTAGGATCTTTCCTCAAAACTTCATAACCAGATTTATCTTGGAGGAGATCTGAACACATTCTGTGATATTGATTTACATCCATCACAACTACATTCGCCCCTTTGTCAGCCGGCTTGATGACTATTGAGGTGTGACTCTTTAGATCATTAAGGGCCTGTCTCTCATTTCTGGAAAGATTACACGGTCCATTATTAGTACCATTGAGATCTCTCAGTTCCTCAATGACAGTTTCGAGGAAGGAGTCAATGCAGGAGTATGGTTGAGGGGGTGGTGCCCTCTTGCTCTTGTTATACAAAGAAGTAAAAGGTCCCCTCCCAGAGGTCTATCTTCTTCTGACATAAGGTCAACCAGAGTATTTACCCCCCTTAGATCACTCAGTTCGAAACTTCAAAGCAGCCCAAATACATCGAAAATTGTTGTTATGGAAAATGTTTAGGAAAACATCTGGACAAAATCTTCATTGGCTTATGTGCTGTTAAATTAGTGTAATTTCCACGGACTTTGTAATATATTTTGTAGGGGATATTCTTTTTTTGCAGCTAATATATATATATATATATATATATATATATATCTTGTCATTAATGTTATTGGATAATATTTATTAATACATTGATTTCATTGTTCCAGCACTTGGCTATGTCTGTTTATTAAGTAAATCATTTCAATGACCAATCTATTTTATTCTTCATACTGGGTAATGTATTTCCGACGCAAAATCTGTCCGGAATTACATTGCAAATGCATGCCACACTTTGTACATTTTCTCCAATAACATTAATGCCAATATATATATTAGCTCCAAAGAAAAAAATATCCCCTACAAAATGTATCCCAAAGTCCATGGAATTACACTAATCTAACATCACATAAGCCAATGCAGATGTTGGACAGATTATTATTTTTTTTTTAAATGTATTTGTTCTTCTTTCACCTTTTATTGTATTTAGTATCTACAGCAAGAGCCAGCACAGCACAGGTCATAAATACAGACGTAAATACGTCCAGAACTAAGCCCTGGGAACATAGAAATCCTGCTTGGAGAACCACAGGTCCCAGCCAGACCAGTGCTGTGCTGGCTCTTGCTGGACATACAAAATAGAATAAAATGTTAAAGAAGAACAAATACATCTTCATTTGTTATTAAAAAAATAGACCAAAATTAAAATCTGTCCAACATCTGCATTGGCTTATTGAATGTAAAATTAGTTTTTTACGACCTGTTCTAGCTATTATTTCTTTCTTTGGAGAGCTTAGATATATTTGATTTTATTCTAAATTATCAACTTTTTCTATACATTGCAATGTATTTGATTCAATTCTGATTTTTCACTTTATTCATTCATTCATTTGAAACTCTTTCTGCTCTTCACTAACATGTTTAATACAATGTTAGGCGCAGTCTTTCTGCGCCTAAGTCCCGCACTGCGCCTCACACACTGGTGAGGCACAGGGAACTTTACACCGCATGTATGAGCGCACCTCCGGCGCCGACATAAATGAGGCGCAGCTTTCACTAAAAGTCCCGTGACATCAGGCGCTCTGACGCGCCGATCTTCATACATGTCGCCCAATGTGTCTAACACATTCATTAGGTACATTAAACATCGTAGTTTACTAATTTTGGCAAATTTTACACCAAAAAAGGGTGAAAAAACTGATCCTACATGTCTCCCTAAGTCTGCACGATAGTAATGGAGAAGAGGCATCTGTCAGACACCTCCCTTACTAACACATTAATTAAGTGGAAAGAAAACCACAACAGCAGTAAAAACTAAATTTTCTTTTATTTAAATAAGCACTCCCTGACACTGGCCCTCTTTAACCATTTTTTTTTAAAAAAAAAAGATCCAACGCTGATCCAACGTAGTCCATCTAATCTGAAGTAGTCCAAAAGAGAAACCTGTAGAAACCGAAACATAGCCTATTCAGGGTCCAGGAAAATTGGGTGACACACCATCCCCCACAAGTGGCACCCAGTTTTTTCTATCATAGGAAAGTTGCCACCTGTTGGGGATGGGGCTTCACCCAGCTTTTCTAGACACTGTATAGTCTATCTTGCATCTAGGAAAGCTGGGTGACACCCCACTCCCACAAGTGGCACACATCTTTTCTATGATAAGAAAACTGTGTGCCCATCCCCTCCACCTCTGTCTCCCCAACCGCTACTCGAAACCCCGTCACCTCCACCGCTACCCCACCCTCCACTCCTTCTAAACCCCCACCATACCCTCTCTCCCACCCCATCTACCTCTACTCTCTCCCCTCCCCCATCCCACTCACACTCTCACACCCCCACTCTACACCCACATGCACACTCACACTCTCACCCCCTATCCAACACTCTAACCTTCTTTCCCCACTATACAACCACACTCACCCTCTCACTCCTCCTCCACCCTTACTCTACACACACACTTATACTCTCAGCCCCCTGCCCCACTCTACAACCACATACACACTCCCTCTGATTGGTTTCTATGGGCTCTGATTGGTTGCTATGAGCTCTGATTGGTTGATTTGGGCTCTGATTGGTTGCCATGAACTCTGATTGGTTGTGGGCAGCACAAACAGTCTTACTGCTAGACAGTTTTCATACATAAGGTCCAACATAAGCAGTAACACAGATATTATGGGCACTAATTAACTGCTATGAGCTTTGATTGGTTGCTATGGGTTGTGGTTGGTTGCTAGGAGCCTGATCTGTTGCTATGGCATTGATTGGTTGCTATGAGCTCTGATAACTTTCTTTGTGCTGTGATGGGTTACTATGGGTTGCTGTGAGCACTGATTGGTTGTTAGGAGTTTGGTTACTATGAACTCTTATTCGTTGCTCTGAGCTCTGATTGGTTACTATGGGTTGTGGTTGGTTGCTAGGAGTCTTATCTGTTGCTATGGGCTTTGATTGGTTACTTTGTGCTCTATTGGGTTACTATGGGTTTCTATAAGCTCTGATCGGTTGTTATGATCTGATTTTTTGCTAGGAGTCTGGTTGCTATGGGCTTTGATTGGTTACTTTAAGCTCTAATTGGTTACTAGGAGTCTGCTTAGTTACTATGGGCGACAGAGACATTGTTACCGTTAGCTTTGATGAATAAGCTCCAGTGTTGTTGCTCGGTGGCCTCATCTCTGGTCCCCGTAGCTCGGGTTACGGCCATACTAGTTATACCGGTGAATACAGTTATATTTTAGATTTCATCTCTCCTACATTATTCTTCAGTAGAAAATTCTTTGAAAAGAATCCGGGGAACTTTAAAAAGAATTTTAATAAAGTGACAAAACATTGGAGACGGGAATATTTTTTTGCAATGATAAAGAAACCTGTCATCCCTTTGTCGCGTCAGATTAGCTCGTCTTTGATGCCATCATTATAGAAACGCCGCCAACAATAATTACATGAAAAGAGCTCGGCAGGACGCATAGAAAATACAACCACAATCATTTCTCATAGAAAACCCCTAATTACCGTCCGCAGACCACCGCCCCGGCCGACCGCAGCGCCATTGTGCATCTAATCATTCGCAGGGCTGGAGCGAGACAACAAGGTCACGGAGCACAAGGAAGATAGCAGGAGTCATTATTTACCGAATGCAATGATTTTGTGCAAAACCATCCCGGTCCGGTAGACGGGGACGGGAGCGGCGCTCGGGTCAGGTGCAGGGGCGTCGCCGCCTCCGTGCATGCTAAGAATCCCAAAGGCATCGGTCATTGCACAGGACAGTGTCATATGAAGGTCGTTAGACAGTAATAACTTCCAGGACTCTATGGGGCGACCGTGACAGGTCAGCGGCTCACGGCCCCCGTAATCCCAATCATTTGTCAGCAGCGGCTGCTCTCGCAGGTAGAAGCCTTTCCAGGGAATGGAGAAATTCAATAACATCCAGGAGGGGGGCTCTGCCTGACACAAAGATGGATCTGCGTTCTGTAGAGGCTCGTGCCGTCCACAGATGACATCGCATATTAGATAAATCTATAGTCGCTTATTGATTGTCATAATATGGAGCTATTATCTCTTAGATGTAAAATAGATGGGCGCAGTATGGCGCCGGCGCGGTTAACCCCTCAGCTACTCACTTCTATCATAGGAAATGGCAAGGAGGCTGCCATCCAGTCACGAGAACCTCACATCTAGCATAATATATAGTGCCATATATGTAAATACAGTTCTCACAAAAGTAAGTACACCCATGTTGTAAATATTGTGTTATATCTTTCATGAGAAAACACTAAAGGTCTGACCCTAATACAATGTAAAGCAGTCAATGCCTGGCTTGTATCACAGGGAAGAACTCATAGCATCAATGTCTATGGGGACAAAATGAAGACACCCATAAGTGACCGCAAAAGTGAGGACACCCCCAAGTGATACAATGTAGTCAGTGCACGGCTTGTATCACAGGGAGGAACTCACAGCATCAATGTCTATGGGGACAAAATGAAGACACCCATAAGTGACCGCAAAAGTGAGGACACCCCAAGTGATAAAATGTAAAGTAGTCAGTGCCCGGCTTGTATCACAGGGAAGAACTCATAGCATCAATGTCTATGGGGACGAAAGTGAGGACACCCCTAAGTGACAGCAAAAGTAAGGACACCTCTAAGTGATACAATGTAAAGTAGTCAGTGCTTTGCTTGTATCACAGGGGAAGAACTGACAGCATCAATGTCTATGGGGACAAAAGTGAGGACACCCCTAAGGGACCACAAAAGTGAGGACACGCCTAAGTGATACAATGTAAAGTAGTCAGTGCACGGCTTGTATCACAGGGAGGAACTCACAGCATAAATGTCTATGGGGACAAAAGTGAGGACACCCTTAAGTGACCGCAAACTTAAGGACACCCCTAAGTGATACAATGTAAAGTAGCAGTGCCGGTTGTATCACAGGATAAATGTCTATGGGGACAAAATTTGAGGACACCCTAAGTGACCGAAAAAATTGAGGACACCCTAAGTGTACAATGTAAAAGTAGTCAGTCCCCGGTTTGTATCAAGGGAAGAGCTCCCAACATCAATGGTCTAGGGGGACTAAAGTGAGGACACCCCTAAGGGGACAGAAAAAAGTGAGGACACCCCTAAGTGATACAACGTAAAGTAGTCAGTGCCCGGCTTGTATCACAGGGAAGGACTCACAGCATCAATGTCTATGGGGACAAAATGAAGACAACCCTAAGTTAACGCAAAAGTGAGGACACCCCCAAGTGATACAATGTAAAGTAGTCAGTGCACGGCTTGTATCACAGGGAGGAACTCACAGCATCAATGTCTATGGGGACAAAGTGAGGACACCCTAAGTGACCGAAAAATTGGGGACACCGCAAGTGATACAATTTTAAAATAGTCGCCCCCGGGTTTTTGTTTTCACAGGGAAGATCTCCCAACCTCACTGTCTAGGGGGACTAAAGTGAGGACACTCCTAAGGGACAGAAAAAGTGAGGACACCCCTAAGTGATACAACGTAAAGTAGTCAGTGCCCGGCTTGTATCACAGGGAAGAACTCACAGCATCAATGTCTATCGGGACAACAGTGAGGACACCCCTAAGACACCGCAAAAGTGAGGACACCCCTAAGTGATACAATGTAAAGTGGTCAGTGCCAGGCTTGTATCACAGGGAAGAACTCACAACATCAATGTCTATGGGGACAAAAGTGAGGACAACCCTAAGAGACCACAAAGTGAGGACCCCCAAAAGTGATACAATGTAAAGTAGTCAGTGCTCGACATGTTACAGGGAAGAACTCTCAGCATCTATGTCTTTGGGGTCTATAGTGAGGACACCACTAAGAGACTGCTAAAGTGAGGACACCCCTAAGTGATACAATGTAAAGTAGTCAGTGCACAGCTTCTGTCACCAGGGACATTTGGTGTGTGCTCAAAATAACTCAACAAACAGTCATCAATGTCTAAACCGCTCGCAACAAAAGTGGAGTACACCCCTAAGTGAAAATGGACAAATTGAGCCCAGTTTGCCATTTTCCCTGCGTGGTGTCATGTGACTCGTTAGGGTTACAAGGTCTCAGGTGTGAATGAGGAGCAGGTGTGTTACATTTCGTGGTATCGCTCTTACACTCTCTCATACTGGTTACTGGAAGTACAACATGGGCCTCATGGGGAAAGAACTGTCTGAGGATCTGAAAAAAAGAATTCTTGCTCTACATAAAGATGGCCTAGGCCAGTGGTCTGCAAAGTGCGTCTCTCCAGCTGTTGGGAAACTACAATTCCCATCATGCATTTATATAATCTATATAAGTGGGCATTGTAGTTTCCCAACAGCTGGACGGATGCACTTTGCAGACCACTGGCCTAGGGTATTAGAAGATCACCAACACCTTGAAACTGAGCTGCAGCTCGTAGCCAAGACCATGCAGAGATTTAACAAGGCAGGTTCCACTCAGAACAAGTAAAGATGATGCACAAGAAAGCTTGCAAGCACTAAGGACATGGATTACTGGCAACATGTCCTGTGCGCTGATGAGACCAAGAGAAACTTATTTATTTCAGATGGTGTCAGGTGTATGTGGTGGCAACCAGGGCAGGAGTACAAAGACAAGTGTGTCTGCCTAAAATCAAGGATGGTGTTGGGAGTATCATGGTTTGGGGCTGCATGAGTGCTGCCGGCTGTGGGGAGCTACAGTTCATTGAGGGAAACATGAATGCCAATATGTTCTGTGACATCCTGAAGCAGAGCATGATCCCCTCCCTTCTGGGCCACAGGGCAGTATCCAACATGATAACAATCCCAAACACCTCCAAGACCACCACTGCCTCGCTAAAGAAACTAAGGGTAAAGGTGCTGGACTGGCCGAGCGTCTCCAGACCTAAACCCTATGGAGCATCTGTGGGGCCTCCTCAAACAGAAGGTGGAGGAGCACAAGGTCTCTACCATCCACCAGCTCCGTGATGTCATCATGGAGGAGGGAAGAGGATTCCAGTGGCTGCAACCTGTGAAGCTCTAGTGACCTCCAGGCCCAAGAGAGTTAGGGCAGTGCTGGGAAATAATGGGGGACACACAAAATACTGACACTGAGGACACAATTTGTCGATTGTCACTTAGGGGTGTCCTCACTTTTGTGGTCACTCAGGGGTGTACTCACTTTTGTGGTCACTCAGGGGTGTACTCACTTTTGTTCCCAGCGATTAGACATTGATGACTGTGCTGAATCATTTTGAGGGCACACCAAATTTACACTTTTATAAAACCGTGCACTGACTACAATTAACATTTACTTTGCATATACCGGAAAACGGCATGACAAAGGTTCTGCTGCCAAGATGTCTCAAGGGTATTGATGCAACCTGGAACTCAATAGATAAGGAAAGGATCCCGAATACCTTAAAAGTAAAGGTGCTGAGTGTTTTGCAATTTCATCTTTCCCACTTACTAGATCAGATGAAGCTGTTGCAACTGCATCAGAACAACTCTCAGGACCATCAGCTGACCGTGCCACACATGAGAGCTTCATTATTGCTAGCCCTCTACAAAGCTGAGCTTCACTGGGTGGCTTTTGCAGAGTATACTGTTATCTGAGAGCTTGCATCTTATAAGCTCATTGCATTCTGTTTCTAGCATTCAGTCCTGTTGTGGTTAGTTTTCTGTTCCCAGTTTCCTGTTTTGACTTTAGTTCTCTGTTACTTCTGCTCTTCCCCGTGTCAGTCTTGTAGTTTTTTCTCTTCCTGAGTTGTGCAGTTTTGGTAAGGGCAGCAAAGCTGAGGGACATTAATAGGGACATTGTCAGGATCTGCTTACCTGGACAGCCTCCTGCTTGTGTTGTGCAACGCCCTGCAAGGGTTAATCTCTCTGGCCTGGATCCACACCCTGGGAGAGGCTCTCCTGAGCTCAGGAGTGACAGCTCTACAGCCTCTTCTAATAGAGGGCGTGTCACTGAGGCCAATAGGAGAGTTTGGACACCGCACCTATAGGCCTTGCCTGTGAAAGGTTCTCCCTGCGTGTTTTCCTTGTGTTTCCAGATTGTGTGTTCTTGATTACCTCGGCTTGTTCTTGACCTCGATTTGTCTCCTGATTTGGTTCCACGTTCCTGATAGTGTTCTGACCACTGTTTGTCTCTGATTATTCTTTTGTCTTCTGATTCTTGGCCTGACGTTTCTGTATTGTTGCTGACCCAGACTGAAGGACATTGCTTTCTCCTCATGACCCTAGTAGGCAGGGACAGTGGGCTGGGTTGCAGTCAGGGCCCACTACACCTTTTGTGACGTGACAGACATTGTCAGAGATAGACTAGGGCCAAGGGGAGGTCTGGTGCTAGGGTCAGTGATAGGGACAGGTTCTTAGGAACAGATTTAGGGAAAGCTAATTCTTAGTGTCAGCTATTGTTTGGTGTCTTGCTTCTGGATTTATGTCCTTTATCATTACACCTCCATCTATCATCTTTTCATCGTCCTTCTTGCTGCCCCTAAATGTATTTTATGATAAACACTTGGAATTTCTTGCATGGGAATGCTAGTTGGCTTAATTTTCATTGTATTGTTACTGTCTGTGTTAACCAGCATTGTTGCACTGAGCTTATGGCTAAGAATCACTGGTGGAGAGACGTAGGAGAGTGCTCTATAATGAGATACTGGATAACAAAAGGCCCAGATGCTGTCCTTGCACGGGGTCACTCTCCTGCTTGTGTCCGCCCTGGCTGGGCTCAATGCACTAAGATCCGCATTCCTATAAGCATCCCATTCAATAAGCTTATGTAATGGGCTCCATACTTGTGAGATGTAGTGGAAGCACCTGTCAATCATCATACAAAGACTGTCCCATTGAGGCTTTGGCATCTCAAAAGGTCATTTATCCCCTTGAGGAGGAAAGAGATTTCTATCGCCTCTTTCTCCAAGTTAATCAGGAAGCAAAACTCCGAGCAGGGAACAGCTAATAAGTTTTATCCACAAATACAAGTCTCCAGGCCACGGCAGCTCCAATTTAAAGGTTACTTGCCAGTAGCACATGGGTATTTTGTAGCAGGAAGCAATATGCTTAAAGAGAATCTGTCATGGGAGGACAACTTCGCTTCGTGAGGAAGTCATGACACAGGATAACTAACTCTAGCTAATGGCCTTCGAGCTAACCAGCAGATAAGAACTCTTCAGGAGCACAATATGCAACTTTTTACTCCACTCATGTACAGTGGTGGTCGGAGGTCTTTGAACTCTTCCGAAGTTTCTAAATTTATGCATAAATTTGACCTACAACTTAAAGAGGGTTGTCTCACCAATCTGTTTCACAGAGTCAAAAGCAGCATTAAATTCCTGATTCTTGTCTCTTCCTGGTCAGGCTATTTGCAGTTCCATAGCAGTGACTAGCATATCAGCTCTGTATTCATAGCATTTCTAATTGCACTGACATGAGAGCAGGAGATCTTAGTTATAAAGCAGAGAGCTTCAGAGCTCAAAGTAAACACATAATTAGTCTTCTGTGATTGTTACAGATAACACACTCTGTTCTCAAGCTGCCGGTGTCCTGTTTGGCAACCTGTGGTGTCATCACTCCCTGCTATCAGGTAAAACAAAGAGCAGAGAGAGAAGGGGAAAGTAAGACTGTAACCAGAGAAACCTATGTGCACTCAGAGCAGATAAAATCTCTCTTATCTCCTTACCAGGGAAAAATCAAGATGTGAATTTGGAAAAAGTCTTCATTTACCATTCCCTACATGTTGAAATCTAATAATTGTAGTGAGACAACCCCTGTAATCAGATTTTAATTCTAGCCCTAAAAGTGAATAAAGAACCAATTGTGTCAGAGATTTTTAATCAATGGGATGGCAATCAGGTGTGAGGGGGCGCCCTTTTTTTTGTAAAAAACAAAGATCTATCAAAATCTAATCTTCATAACACATTAGTGGAAGTGAATGAGTGCAGGAAGAAAGGAGATTTCTGAGGAGTCAAAAAGAGCTGTTAATACTCATCACCCTGGAGAAAAGTTGTTGATGCTAATCAGTCTGGAGAAGAGTTGCTGATGCTCATCAGTCTGGAGAAGAATTGTTGATGCTCATCAGGCTGGAGAAGAATTGTTGATGCTCATCAGGCTGGAGAAGAGTTTTTGATGCTCATAAGGCTGGAGAAGAGTTGTTAATACTCATCAGGCTGGCGAAGAGTTGTTAATACTCATCAGGCTGGAGAAGAGTTGTTAATACTCATCAGGCTGGAGAAGAGTTGTTATTACTCATCAGGCTGGAGAAGAGCTGTTGATGTTCATCGGGCTGGAGAACAGCTGTTAATCTTCATCAGGCTGGAGAAGAGTTGTTAATACTCATCAGGCTGGAGAAGAGCTGTTGATGATCATCAGGCTGGAGAAGAGATGTTAATCTTCATCAGGCTGGAGAAGAGTTGTTAATATTCATCAGGCTGGAGAAGAGCTGTTGATGTTCATCAGGCTGGAGAAGAGTTGCTGATGCTCATTAGGCGGGAGAAGAGTTGTTGATGCTCATCAGGTTGGAGAAGAGTTGCTGATGCTCATCAGGCGGGAGAAGAATTGTTGATGCTCATCAGGCTGGAGAAGAGTTGCTGATGCTCATCAGGCTGGAGAAGAATTGCTGATGCTCATTAGGCTGACGAAGAGTTGTTAATACTCATCAGGCTGGAGAAGAGCTATTGATGTTCATCAGACTGGAGAAGAGATGTTGATGCTCATCAGGCTGGAAAATATTACAAAACTATATCTAAAGAGTTTTGACTCCACCAGTCCACAGTTACCCAGATTGTGTACAAACAGAGGAAATCCAAGAACATTATTACCCTCTCCAGGAGTGGTTGCCCAACAAAGATTTTGTCAAGAGCAAGGTGTATAATAATCTGCAAGGTCACAAAGGAACCCAATGTCACTTATAGGCCTCTAAAGGCCTTACTCACATCAGCTATTCTTTATGTCCATGAATCAATCATCAGAAGAACACTAACCCACAAGGACTGAAGAGCAAAAATAACTCCTCAGCTGCAGAAAGCTATTGAAGCAATGTTTTGTGGACAAATGAGACCAAAATAGACCTTTTTAGTTTTAGAGAAGTGTTGTATTTGGAGAAGAGAAAACACTGTATCCAACATTAAAACCTCAAACCATCTGTGAAAATGGGGGTGGTGGTATCATATCATCTGTGACACATGGTAGTGGTGGTGTCATGGGTCATACCATCTGTGACACATGGTGGTAGTATTATCATTGATCATATAGTCTGTGATACATGGTTGTGGTAGTATCATGGATCATACCATTTGTGATGCACGTTGGTGGTAGTATCGTGGAATATATTATCAGTGACATATAGTGGTGGTGGTATTATGGGTCATAATGAAATAGCATGGTTGTGTCTATTTACTTATCCAGGTCAGGATGTCTTGCCAGCATTAATGGAATAGTGAATTCTTAATTGCACCACCAAATTCTAAAGGCAAATATCAGAACATCTGTGCAACAAGTCAATGAACCGGAGAGCGCAAGTCGTTTTATCACAAACTGGTTGAAGAAAAAGTTTGTCCTCTCTTGCCCAAGTCACAGTCCTGACCGTAGTCCAATAGAAATTTTATAAAAGAACTTGAAGCTGCAGAGCTGACGCTGTTCTGTACTGAGAAAACCACAACCATAGCAGAGCTGACGCTGTTCTGTACGGAGGAAACCACCAACATAATAGAGCTGATACTGTTCTGTATGGAGGAAACCACAAACATAATAGAGCTGACCCTGTTCTGTATGGAGGAAACCACCAACATAGCAGAGCTGACGCTGTTCTGTACGGAGGAAACCACCAACATAGCAGAGCTGACGCTGTTCTGAACGGATGAAACCACCAACATAAATAGAGCTGATCGCTTGTTTTTGGTGAAAAGGGCTACAAATCCTCCAAGTCCCTGGGCAGGACTAATCACAACTACAGGAAAAATTTACATGTAGTTATTGATGCACAAGGAGTCACACCAGACACTGAAAGGTTCACATACTTTACTGCTCACAGATCTGTGACATTAGATTAATTTCCTTAATGAATAAATAGTAAAATCTTATTTTTTTGTCTCATTTGGTTCTTTATCTACTTTCAGGACTTGTGAGAAAATTTGATGTAGTTTTAGTCCAAATTTATTCAGAAATTTGAAAGGGTTCACGAAATTTCAAGCAAAACTGTAGGTTCTCACGTAAGGTGGACAGTGGTAGTGGAAAGGGTTAAAATGAATAAATAGCAGGCAGGAATGGCTCAGAGGGGCTGCTTATAATATGTAGCTTCTCTACTGGACACCAGTACACACAAAGCTTAGATACGTTTTACCACTCCTAGCACTGACATAATGGAAAACTTCCTCTTCATTTACCCCAATGTCAGGACACTGACACCTGGAGTCAGGAGAGAAAATCAGTAGGGTAGCATTGCTGTAGTTAACTCATTCCATCAATCTGCCCATTAGACCATTTTGTACCCTTTTAACCTTTAGGACAGACCCGCATAACTTGGCAGGATGTGGGGGTTAAAACCACCCAGAACTACCCCTTGGCTGTACTGAACAGCCCCATTTACTGGGAACTCCCATAGAACAGAATGGAGAACACAGCGCTCCCTTGTACTGGGAACTCCCATAAAAACAGAATGGAGAGCACAGCGCTCCCCTGTACTGGGAACTCCCATAGAACAGAATGGAGAACACAGCACTCCCCTGTACCAGGATCTCCCATAGAATAGAATGGAGAGCACAGCGCTCCTCTGTACTGGGAACTCCAATAGAACAGAATGGAGAACACAGCGCTCCCCTGTAATGGGAACTCCCATAAAAACAGAATGGAGAACACAGCGTTCCCCTGTACTGGGAACTGCCATAGAACAGAATGGAGAACACAGCGCTCCCCTGTAATGGGAACTCCCATAGAACAGAATGGAGAACACATCGCTCCCTGTACTGGGAACTCCCATAGAACAGAATAGAGAACACAGCACTCCCTGTACTGGGAACTCCCATAGAACAGAATGGAGAACACAGCACTCCCCTGTACTGGGAACTCCCATAGAGCAGAATGGAGAGCACAGCGCTCCTCTGTACTGGGAACTCCAATAGAACAGAATGGAGAACACAGCGTTTCCCTTTACTGGGAACTCCCATAGAGGAGAATGGAGAACACAGCGCTCCCCTGTACTGGAAACTCCCATAGAACAGAATGGAGAACACAGCGCTCCCCTGTACGGGGGAACTCCCATAGAACAGAATGGAGAACACAGCGCTCCCCTGTACCGGGAAATCCCATAGAGGAGAATGGAGAACACAGCGCTCCCCGGGTACTGGGAACTCCCATAGAACAGAATGGAGAACACAGCGCTCCCCTGTACCAGGAAATCCCACAGAGGAGAATGGAGAACACAGGGCTCCTCTATACTGGGAACTCCCATAGAACAGAATGGAGAATACAGCTCTCCCCTGTACTGGGAACTCCCACAGAGGAGAATGGGGGAACACCAGCGCTGCCTGTACTGGGAGCTCCCATAGAAACGAAATGGAGAACACAGCGCTCCCTGTACTGGAACACTCCATAGAAGAGAATGGAGAACACAGCGCTCCCAAGTAATGGATCTCCCATAGAACAGAATGGAGAACACAGAAACTTCCCTGTACTGGGAAATCCCATAGAACTGAATGGAAAAACACAGCGCTCCCCTGTACTGGGAACTGCCATAGAACATAATGGAGAACACAGCGCTCCCCTGTACGGGGGAACTCCCATAGAGGAGATGGAAAAACACATTGCTCCCTGTACTGGGAACCCCCATAGAACAGAATGGAAACACAGCGCTCCCCTTTTACTGTGAACTCCCATAGAGGAGAATGGAGAACACAGCGCTCCCCTGTACTGGGAACCCCCATAGACATAATGGAGAACACAGTGCTCCCCTGTACGGGGAAAACTCCCATAGAACAGAATGGAGAACACAGCGCTCCCCTGTACTGGGAACTCCCATAGAACAGAATGTATATTTATTCATTTATTTTTTATCTTGTCTACTCCGATTCCCAACCGTAATTCCCAGAATAGTGGCCCCTCTATCTTTAGTCCACGTTTCTCCGGAGTCCCATCATAGGTAATTCTTGACAGGGACCAGTCTCTTTCCTTCTCCTGCCCCATATTTACATCCATCCCAACCTGTTTATCCTACCCCATCTCTATACACCCCCCTTATTTAACACCTTAAACACTTAAATAAAATAAGACCATCTTACCCTATGTTGAAGGCCCTCCACTGGAAGGATTTTCTGACGTGTAATAAAAATTTTCTGTGCGCACCAGGTGTCCCTAACAACGCACTCTATAATAAAGTGCCAAGCCCCCTGTTACCTGGGTTTTTGAATGCCCCAAAACCCCCTCGCTAGGACCCCCTTTCTGAAAACCTCTATATTGTGGGGCATGAAGCGGGAAAAAGTTCCAGCTTCTGGCATTGCTCCCCCCCCCTCTGGGGACATCCCCCAATATCGGGGGTGCCTGAACTTCAATAAACCTTCATATAGCTTTCCATGGAAGCAACGTAAGGCCACATCCCAAACATTTAAAGAATCCGTGTGAATTTCGGAACATAACCCTGCCCTCAATCGAAACCCTGGACAACCCTTAAGGGCAAAGGGTTTCCCCAAATCGGTCAACAAACCCTTCGTAAAGGGAGTTTTCTGGCAAGAGATCTTATCCTCCCTTTCCCCCAGCCCCCATCGGTGGAGATCTTTAGAGTAGGGCAACAAGCCAGGAAATATCACATGCCCTGCGAAAATTATTAAATTACCCCCCAACTCCCATTTTGGAAGTAAAGGCTGAAACCATTCCCAGACGGGAGACTCCCCAAAAGAGGATGGCCTGAATTCCCTTGCACGCCCTTTTTCATAATAAGGTATTGGGTAGAAATACCCTGGGGTTTAACCATACCTAACCCCCCCCAGTCTCCTCTGTGGTATGTCACCCCCTCTCATGATTAGGTTCATTTTGCCCCCCATAACATTTGGAAAACAGACTGTAAAAACCCCGTCAGAGGATTCTGAAAAAGGCACACGCTGCTCAGATAGATGAATAAATTTTGGGGCGGAAAAATTTGATAGGCTAATTCCTCTCTAAGGGTTAATGCCGCCTTCCCCTGGGGCCCCCCTTCTGAGCGCATTATTCAGCTGCCCTCCCCCATTAATTTTTTTGGTAATCACCCTGGCTGAAATAATGCCCAAACTTTAAATATTTTATGGCGTGCGGAAGGGGGGTCGGAAAATCAAAAGAAGTACCCCTTTTCCCCAACCAAAGACTTTCACACTTTCTGGCTATTTTAACCTGAAAAAATTCCCCCAAAAAGCTCTCTACCTCTAATCACCCATCTTGCCTCCTCTTTTCCAGGAGACAAAGACAACATCATTTGGGAAGGCTTTACCCCCCAGGGGGGGTGCTAATGTCCCCTGGGCCTCCTCCCCCCACCCAAAGAGGAGTCAAATTTTGAAAAAAAGTAAAAGGGGCTTAAGGAACAACCTTGATGAACACAGAATTCCACCCTGATTGGTCTGGAAAAGTCTGAGACCCTTTATACAAGGTCTTTATCCATTTTACAAACCACCCCAACAGGCCATATCTCAGAAGAGTGGACCAGAAGTACTCATGATTAACCAGATGAAAAGCTTTTGCCAGATACAAAGAGAGCGTGAACTCCTTCCAGTGTCCAACCAAGCCCCGCTCCTCGGCCTCTTGACAAGGGGGCACGACCCCGCTCTAGACCAAATAGGGAGCAGTACAGGCCGAGAAAGGAGCTTTTTAGGGGAATTTTTATCAGCCTATTAAAAAGACTTTTGCCCAAAAACTTCCTGTTACATTTTAGCAGCTCTATGGGACGCCAAATTTTTTAAGTGGGGGACAAGTCTTTACCTTTTGACAGAAAATTTTTGAGCGACCTCCTCACTGACTTTGGCAGAGTGCTCGAGAACAGACACACATTTAATACCTTAGTTGAGAGGGGAACCAAGATGTCCTTAGAGGTCTTGTAAAACTCTGACATTAAGCTGTCTGGTTCAGGGGTCTTCTTGAGGTCTAAGCTCTCAGTCGCCCCGTTCACATTCTCTTCTCTGATCTCTTCTATCAAATCATCAAAGGAAAGGTTTACTCCTAGTTCGGAAATGTTGTCTGCTATGAAAGCCGCATATTTGTCCTGAAACAAATCCTTCTTACCCAAGAGATGTGAGTAGAAGGACCTAACGATCTCCACCAGGATCTCTGATCTGGACAGTTTCAGAGATCCCGTACTATCTTTTAGGCCCGTCACCATCTTACAACCTATTGACAACCTACAGTTTTTGTAAGGGTTAGGTGAGTGGTTTCTTCCTGAACCCTCCAAAACCAAGTATTTGTATCTATCATACTGACATTTCTTGAGCAAGGATTACACCCTGGAGATTTCCTAGTGGTTCTATCCCCTTGAGACTAAATGTTTGAGTTTTCTCCTCAGACTCTGATACAGGCGGTACCTGTTCAGGCTCAAAGTCTGGTGGAAGAACATCTCTGCCCTTTTCTTGACTCTGACTAACTGCTGCATAGGCCCAGTAAAGATACCTGACTCTGCAGAAAGTCTTCAAAGGATTTTATGATTTCTGTCTCTTCCAGGAGGGACAAGTTTTGCTTCGAATAGTCTCTTCCCATGCAAGGCTTTTCTAAAATATTCAAAACAAACTCCAAAAATGGTCGGAGAAATCTACCTTTACCACCGACAAAGGCATCAAGATAGCTTCCTCCTTTAAATAAAACCTGTCTAATCTAGACCCTAATCTGGCTACCTCTAGTAAAAGTGAACCCCCTTTGGCCTGGGGTATGCCGGATGTGGACATTCACCAGGTGTGCCTCACTAACTATTCTATTCAATGCGACACCTTCGTAGCCTACACCTCTGGAACCTCCCAATCTATCTGAGGACCTCGAGACGGAATTGAAGTCTCCTTCAAAGATGGCTTAACCTTCATAAAGAGACATTTCCTGTCCCACTGGCTTTGAGGGCCATAGATGTTAATTAGTCTTAATTTTGCCTTATGACGACTCTAGGATGACACTTTCCCTTTTGAAAATGATAACCCCCTGCATTTTTTGCGTAAAAAGGGCTGCCCCCCCGGGATAGGTGTCTGCAAGAGTCAAAAGGAGGGACCGCCCACCACTCCCCTCTAGCTTTCCTTTTGGTGAAATTCTGTCAGCCTGGTCTTTGCGAAACTAAAATGGCAGCTTTGCTATTTTCCATATCTGTTTATAAAATGAAAAGTTTATAGTGACCGGATTCTGGGAAGGGTCTGGATACATTTCTGATGTAATAATATAACAAGTTATGTGACGGGGTTTGGGAAGGGTTGATACATTTTAGATGTAATAAAATAAAAAGTTTATTTTTACCAGGATTTGGGAAGGGGGTTGGGTACTTTCTAATGTAATATATAAGGTTATGTGACCAGGATTTGGGAAGGGTTGGAACATTTTCCAGTGTAATAATAAAACGGTTATAGTGGGGATTTTGAAGAAAGTCTGGAACATTTTAGATGTAATAATATAACAGGTTATGTGATCAGGATTCGGGGGGAAGGGTTGGAAAATTTTTTGATGTAATAATATAAAGTTATGGTGAGGGATTTTGAGAAGGGTCTGGAACATTTTAGATGTAATAATATAACAGGGTTTAGTGCCGGGGTTTGGAGAAGGGGTTTGGGTACATTTCTGTGTAATAATATAAAAAGTTTTGTGACCGGGTTCTGGAGCGGGTTTTATACATTTTAGATGTAATAATAAACGTTTGTGACTGGATTCTTGAAAAGGGTTTGGATAATTTTAGAGTAATTATAACAGGGGATAGGACCGGGGGTTTGGAGAAGGGGCTGGGTCATTTTAAATTTTTTTTAAAGGTTAAGGATTGGTTCTGAGAAGGGTTTGTTAGGGTTTTTTTTTTGCCTTGGATTAAAGGAATTTGAACTGGATGGACGTCTGTTTTTCTAACCTTCAAATATGTAAACCCCAAAAATATATCTGTATTCAGCATCAACGTTAATCTGGCTGATGGATTCGGCTTTTCTTTTGTCATGGCTGATGGATTCGGGTTCTCCCTTTTTATATGGGTGATGGATTGGCTATTCCTTTGATCTGGGGATGGATTCGGGTATCCTTTTGATCATGGCTGATGGATTCGGCTATCTCCTTTTGATCATGGCTGATGGATTCGGCTATCTCCTTTTGATCATGGCTGATGGATTCGGCTATCTCCTATTGATCATGGCTGATGAATTCGGCTATCTCCTTTTGATCATGGTTGATTGATTCGGCTATCTCCTTTTGATCATGGCTGATGAATTCGGCTATCTCCTTTTGATCATGGTTGATTGATTCGGCTATCTCCTATTGATCACGGCTGATGGATTCGGGTATCTCCCTTTTTTATCATGGTGATAATTCGGGGGGGCATTCCTATTGATTGGTGATGGGTTCGGCTATTTCCCTGTTGTCACCTGATTGGATTGGTTATCTCCTTTTTATCATGGGTTTTTGGGTTCGGGGTATCTCCTTTTTGTATGGTTGATGGGTTCGGCATCTCCCTTTTATCCCGGGGCGATGGGTTCGGCTATCTCCCATTGATAGGTGATGAATTCGGCATCCCTTTTGATCATGGTTGTTGGATTCGGCTATCTCCTTTTGATCATGGTTGTTGGATTCGGCTATCTCCTTTTGATCATGGTTGTTGGATTCGGCTATCTCCTTTTGATCATGGTTGATGGATTCAGCTATCTCCTGTTGATCAAGTTGGAAAACCATTCAAAGGTTATTCCTTTTGATCAGGTTGTTTGGGTTCGGTTATCCCTTTTGTTTATGGTTTTGATGGATTTTAGAATCATGCTGATTTGCAATTTTATGGATTTGAAAAACCACCATGTTGATCACGGGTCAGGGGTTTTGGGAATCAACTGTCAAAACTTTATCGATTGATTTTCCAGCCTTTTTTGTATAATGTGTTGACACTATTGATAAATCCTTGCTTCTGGTCATGTTGCTGCAGAGAATGAATCATACTGTTACCAGTCAGACTTCGATAGAGTCACTCCGGCATTTAGTAATATAAGACAATGGTACAAGTACAGCACATTATCTGCTTCTCCATCTCCATAATAGGAACAATATGTTATTTTCAGTGCATTCTGCTCCCGACTTCCTGTGATTGGCAGCCGGCGTTATTGAATCTCTGCAGCTTTATCATCTCATAAAACATCTCCGTAATATCGGATCTTATAATATGCATTTGTGGTATCAACTTTCCTTCCACAACGTGAACATTCATGTGAACAAAAGCCTCCCATTCTCCTGTGATGAAACGTTCTGCTATGATTCTCTTAATTTTTACATTGACATCGCTGTGTTAGGCTCTGTCTACACAGCAAATGTTAAAATACCGTCCAGAATCCAATGACATTCTAATATTGTCGTTCTGCGGGATTTGCCGCAGGTTTGTGCTGAGAACCGTGGTCGGTTTCCAGATTTTCCGCCGGCCCAATACATTGACTGTACAGGAATCCGAGGGAAGATACAACATGGGTCAGAAACCCACAGTAGAAAATCCGTGCTGTGTAGACTACAACACAGATTTCCTATTGTGGCCTATGTTTTCGGATTCTAAATATTGAATGCGCTTAAAATCTGACTATAATCCTGTGATGTGTAGATAGAGCCTTAGGCTATGTTCACACGGTCAAATTTCGCCTCCTCTGCCCGGGCATACAATATGATCGTATTGTACGCCGGGGGAAATAAATGACATGTCACTTATTCGTGGCGCTTACGTGTAATGACAGTCTATGGTGTCGGCGGGCTGCCGCAACTCCCAGACACCCGGTGTAATTGCGGGCTGTACTGTACGCCCCGCAAATACGTCGTGTGAACATAGTCTTAGACTTTTTCTGCAACAATGTTTAGATTTTTTTTGTTCCCATTTCACTGTTCATACAGTGGGGAAAAAAGTATTTAGTCAGCCCCCAATTGTGCAAGTTCTCCCCCTTGATGAGAGGTTCCTGTAACTGACATCCTGGGTCGACCTCAACCATGAGAGACAAAATTAGAAAACAAATTCAGAAAATCCCTTTGTCTGATCTGGAAAGAATTTATTGGTAAATTATAGTGGAAAATAAGTATTTGGTCAATAACAGACGTTCCTCTCAATATTTTGTTCTATCTCCTTTGTGGCAATGATAGAGGTCAGACGTTTTCTGTCTTCACAAGGTTGGCACACACTGTTGCTATGTTGGCCCATTCCTCCATGCAGATCTCCTCTAGAGCAGGGATGTTTTGGGGCTGTTGCTGGGCAACACGGACTTTCAACTCTCTACAGAGGTTTTCTATGGGGTTGAGATCTGGAGACTGGCTAGCCCACTCCAGGACCTTGAAATGCTTCTTCCCGGAACCCAACCCCTTTTTTTGTTTCGGGTGGGGTTTCCTTGGAATCATTGCCCATCCTGAAAAAACCCCAGCCACTTTTCTTTTCAATGTTCTTCCCGATGGGGGGAAAGGGTTTTTGCATTTCAAAATCTATAAAAACATGGCCCATTCACTCTTTCATGTACACGGATCATTTGGTTTTGGTTCCTTTTTGCAGAGAAAAAAGCCCCCAAAGGGGATGATGTTGCCCCTCCCCCCATACTTCACAGTTAGGTATGGAAGTTTTTTGGGATGTATCAGCCTTTTTTCTCCCCCAAAACCAGGGACAAGTTGTGTTTCTCCCCAAAAATTTTTTACTTTGGTTTCATCCCAAACACATAACATTCTCCCAACCCATCTTCTGGATCCCCTTTTTGCTCTCTCCCAAAACTTCAGTCTGGCCCAGACATGTACTGGTTTAAAGCAGGGGGAAAATTTTCGGGAAAACTGCAGGATTGGTCCCTGGCGTTTTTGTGGGGTTATTTTGAGGGTTTGCCTTTGTTAGGGTTGGCCCCAGCTTCTGAAAAGGGTTCCCCCAAAAGTCCCCCGTGGGGTTCTGGGAGGGTACCTTTTGTGTTTTTTTTGTGACCCCATGTGGGAGATCTTGTTTGGAGCCCCAAAAGGGGGGAAAGTTTTATCAGGGGCCTTGCATTTTCTTCCATTTTTTAAATTTATTGCCCCCACAGTTGTTTCCTTTACCCCCAAGTGTTTGGGCCTATTGCCAGATTCAGTTTTCCCCGGGCCGGGTTTGAGGGGTAAAATTGTTTTTTTCTGGTGTCTCAGAAGCTCTTTGGTCTTCCCCATAGGGGGGTTTTTGGGAGTGTGATGTTTGAGGTTGTGGAAAGGGGGTTTTTTTAATGAAAAAGTTCACACAGGAGCCTTACTACAGGTAATGAGTGGAGGACAGAGGAGCCCCCCTTTACAGAAGGATTTTACAGGTCTGTGGGGGCCAGAAATCTCGTTGTTTGCAGGGGAACCCCAAAATACTTATTTTCCATTTTTAATTTGCCAAAAACCCCTTTTTCCCAAAATAAAGGAAAATTTGGGATTTTTTTGATTTGTTTTCTCATTTTGTTTTCCCATAGTTGAGGTCGACCTTAAAGTCAATTGGGGAGGACGCTCTCAAACAAGAGGGAGAAAATTTTTAAATTGGTGGCTGACTTTTAAAAACGTACTTTTTTTTCCCTACTGTATGTGAAAATATACTGGGCCACATGTATGAGAGCTGTGGTGCCAGTATCCTGGTGTAGGTTACGACCCTTTAAAAAAAGGTGTGCAATTTTCCGCGTATTCCCAAAAATATTTGCGCCAGAAAGGATGAGTCCATCCGACAAGAGCAACACTTTTGTCTGCGCCACCTTTCAGGCAGCTGCACCAATTCCTATGATACAACACATTGACGTAGCTCTCATGCCAGAAGTGTCCCAGTTTATGTGCAGTTGTTCATGTCATTTTCCAAAGGGTTTAGGGCTAAAAACAAATTTTATGGCGCACGCCCCCTTTTTCTTTAAAAAGTGACGCAATTATAAAGTGTTGTTTAGGGCACTTTCAAAAATAAAATGTCAGTCAACTTCCCGTATTTTTCAGGGGGTCCGGTTTTCGAAGTTCAAGGCTTCCAAAAATGGCAGGATATTGTCCCCCGGAAAGTCTCCCCCAGGGTCGAAAAAATCTCCCTTGGTTTGGTTCATATTATCGGCCAAAACGTTTCATTTGTGGGTCCAGCTGGGACAGTGGCGTCAGCAACCTACAAGAATTTTGGGTTACAGGGGCCCCGGTGTGGGCCCTGTGGGCACATGGCTGCGTTGGCATATGGAAGGACAGGTATTGGGGCCATTTTTGTAGGGTTTTTTAAATTTTAATTTTCTAAATTTTGTACAATCAATCAAGTCCTCTAGAGGGGTTAAATAACCCAGGGGGGCAAGAAGTAAAGTGTAAGTAGAAAAAAGTAAAAATATTAAAAGTAAAAAAAAATTCTCGGGGCCACTTATCCGTGTGGAAGGCGCTTTCACCCATATTTGCTGATTGTCTCCCCTGGGGCAGATGGGTTTTCCCGTGGTCAATGAAACTAGTCACCCTGGGAGAAATTTTCCAAAAATTGGTTGGAAGAGTAGGACCAAAAAATTCCCAGTTTTCTACTCGGGGCCGTTATTCCTCAGACCCCAAGTGAGCCTGTGTGGGGCCCGGGAGGTGGATTTGGGTCTTTTCCCCCTCCAGCAGCTGGGGGTTTGAAATTTCAGCATGGGGGGGGGCCCAAAATGGTGGGTTTTGGGCTCTATGGACCCTCCAGCGCTTTTGGGGTTAAATTTCAGCTTGGGGGGCCCCGGGGGAGGGCGGTGTTGGCTCTAGGGGCCCCTCCAGAAAACTGTGGGTTGCAGTCAGCATGTGGGGCCCCGGATGGCGGTTTTGGGCTTATGGCCCCATCCAGAAACTGTCGGTCGGGTCAATGGGGCCCCCCTTTGGATGGCGGGGTTTGGCTCTATGGCTCCTCCACAGCTGTAGGGGGCAGTCGCTTTGTGGGGGCCCCTGGAGGGTGGTGTTGGTTTCCAGGGCCCCCCTCCAGCACCCTTTTGGGTTTTGCGTCACATGGGGGGGCCCCTGAATGGTGGGTTGGTCAATGCCCCTGCTTCGGGTTGTGGGGGGCAATCAGCTTTGGGGTTTTTTTCCCCTGGAGGGTTTGGGTTTTTGGCCCTCTATGGCCCCTCCAGCAGTTTGTGGGGGCAATCACCCATGGGGGGCCCCCTGGATGGTGGTTTTGGCTCTATGGACCCTCCACCCGCTGTGGGTCAAAATGCATGTGGGGCCCTGGAGGGGGTTTTTGGGGCTCTAGGGCCCCTTCAGCACTGTGGGGGGCAGCCCGATGGGGGGCCCCGATGGGGGGTTTTTGCTCTATGGCTCGTCCGGGCCAGCTTGGGTGCAGCCCAGCATGGGGGGCCCCGGGAGGGTTTTTGTCTCTATGGCTCCCCCAGCAGGGGGGGTGCAGTCCATGTGGGCCCCCTGGAGGGGGGGGTTTGTTGGCTCTCGGGTCCCCCAGCGGGGCTTGGGGGGCCATTCAGAGTGGGGCCCCGGGATAGTGGGTGTTTGCTCAGGGTTTCCTCCAGCAGCGGGTTGGGTTTCATTGCAGGGGGGGGCCCCTGGTTGATGGTGTTGGCTTTAGGGGCCCCCCCAAGCAGTGGGGGTTTGAAATCAGGCATGTGGGGCCCCGGGATGGGGGGTGTTGGTCTATGGGCCCCCACAGTGGGGATGCGGCCCAGCTTGGGGGGCCCCCCCCTGGATGGTGGTTTTTGGCTCAAGGGGACCCTCCAGAGCTTTTGGGTTTGCAATAAAGCATGGGGGGCCCCTGGAGGGGGTGGTGTTGGCTTTATGGCCCCTCCCGCAGGCTGTGGGTGAAAGGTCAGCAAAAGGGGCCCCCTGGATGGTAAATTTTGTTATGGCTCCTCCAGCGGTGGATCCCAGCCCAGCATGGGGGGGCCCCCTGGATGGTGGTTTTGGCTCTATTGCCCTTTCCCAAAGCAGCTGTGGGTGCGTCAGCATGTGGGGCCCCGGGAATGGGGGTTTGGCTCTTTTGGCCCCCCCAGCAGCTTGGGGGGCAGCAGCATGGGGGGGCCCCGGATGGGGTGATGGCTCTATGGACCCTCCAAGCTGGGGTTTAGTCAGCTTTTGGGGGGTTTTTCCTGGATGGGGGGTTTGGGGCCTTTTGGACCCCCCAAATTGGGCTGTGGGGGCGGGTTCGGGCATTTTGGGGCCCCTGGATGGGGTTTTGGGCTCTTTGGCCCCTCAGCAGCTTTTGGGTCCCAGCCGCATGGGGGGCCCCCGGGAAAGGGGGGTGTTGTCTCTATGGGTTTTCCCAGCAGCTGTGGGTGCATTCACATGGGGGGCCCCCTTGGGGGTGGTTTTGGGCCCTTATGGCCCTCCACCCCAGCTGGGGGTTTTCCCGTCAGCGTGGGGCCCCGGGATGGGGGGTTTTTTGGCTCATGGCCCCCTCCAGTAGCTGTGGGTTCGGGTCAGCTTTTGGGGCCCCTGGATGGTGGTTTTGGGGTCTATGGCTCCCCCCAGCGCTGTGGGTGCGGGTCAGTCGGGGGCCCCCTTGGGTGGTGGTTTGGCTCTATGGACCCTCCAGCGCTGTGGTTTGGAGTAAACATGGGGGGCCCCCGGGATGGGGTTTTTTTGGCTCTAGGGCCCCCCAAAGGAGTGTGGGTGCAGTCGCATGGGGGGGCCCCTGGTTTGGTGGTGTTGGCTCTATGGCCCCCTCCGAGCGGGGTGCAGTCAGCATGGGGGCCCTGGAGGGTTGGGTTGGCTCTTTGGACCCTTTTGCAGCTGTGGGTTGCAGTCAGCATGTGGGGGGCCCGGATGGTGATTTGGGGCTCTAGGGCCCCTCCTGTGGGGGGCAGTCAGCATGTAGGGCCCCCGGGATGGGGGGTTTTTGGGTCAAATGGACCCCCCCAGCAGCTTTGGGTGCAGTCGCTGGGGGGCCCCTGGAGGTGGTTGGTTTCTATGGACCCTCCACGCTGGGGGTTGCAGTCGGGCATGGGGGGCCCCCTGGATGGTGGGTTGGCTCTATGGACCCCCCAGAAGTTTGTGGGGGGAGTAAGAAAGGGTGGGGCCCCCCCGGGGGGGATGGTGGGGGGGTTGGGGGGGGGGGGGGGCCATGAGGGCTGGGGGGTGCGGGTCAGCATGGGGGGCCCCCTGGATGGGGGTTTTGGGGGCCCTTTTGGGGGCCCTTTTCTGCAGCGGTGGGTGTGCATTCAATGGGGCCCTATGGTGGTTTTGGCCAGGCCCCCCACGTCGTGGGTGGGGTCGGGGTTTGGGGGGCTCCGGGGAGGGTAGTTTGGGTTTTCTTTTGGCCCTCCGGGGCTTGGGGGTTTGGGGAATCAGCTTTTCCCCCCTGGATGGTGGTGTTTGGCTTTATGGCCCCCGCAGCGGGGTTTTGCAGCCCAGCATAGGGGGCCCCTGGTTGGTGATTTTTGGGTCTATGGCTCCCAACCTGGGGTTTCAGTAGCATGAATGGGGCCCCGGTTTTTGGTGGTGTTCTTTATACCCTCCTGGGGTGAGGCACCTGCTTTGGGGGGGGCCCCCCCTGGAGGTGGGTTTGGCCCCCTCGGGGGCCCTCCAGCAGCTGTGGGGGGGCAGGTCGCCAAATGTGGGGCCCCTGGAGGGTTTGGTGTTGGGTCTAGGGAAACCCTCCAGCAGTGTGGGTTGCAGTGGGCATGGGGGGGCCCCAGGGGGGAGGGGGGGTTTTGGCTCTATGGCCCCCCACAGCTGTGGGAGCAGTCAGCATGTGGGGCCCCTGGATGGGGGTGTTGGGCTCTAGGGCTCCTCCAGCGCTGTGGGTGCATCGGCATGTGGGGCCCCGGGATGGGGGGTTTTGGGCTCTTTGGCCCCTCCAGCGTGTGGGTGCAGTCGGGCTGGGGGGCCCCCGGGAGGGTTTGGGTGTTGGCTTTTATGGCCCCTCCACAGTTTGGGGGGTGCATCAGCATGGGGGGGCCCCTTTGGGGGGGGTTTTTTTGGCTCTATGGCCCCCCCAAAGCAGCTGGGGGTTCGTCCAGGGGGGTGGGGCCCTGGATGGGGGTTTGTTGGCTCTATCTGGGGGTTTGCAGTAAAGGATTTTGGTTTCCCGGGATGTGGGGGTTGGGGTTCTATGGCTCCTTCAGCACTGTGGGTGCAGCCCAGAAAAGGGGGCCCCTGGATGGGGGGGGGGGGCTCTATGGCTGTGGGGCAGTCGGGCATGTGGTTTCCGGGATGGTGGTTTTTGGCTCTAGGGGGACCCCCCAGCTTTTTGGGGTTTGCATTCGCAGGGTGGGCCCCCTGGGGGTTTTGGGTTTTGGGGCTTAGGCCCCCTCCAGCAGTTTGTGGGTGTATCAGCTTTTTGGGGGGCTCCTGGCTGGGGGTTTTTGGTTTATGGCTCCTCCGGGGGGGCTGTGGGGGGCGGGTCAGCAGGGTTGGGGCTCCTGGATGGTGGTTTGGCTCTATGGGCCCTCCAGCGGGCCTGGGGGGGCATTTCAGCTTTGTGGGGCTCCTGGAGGTGGTTTTTTGGCTCTTGGCCCCTCCAGCAGCGGGGGGGTGCAGCAGAAAGGGGGGGCCCCTTTGGGAGGGTTGGTGTTGGCTTTAGGGAACCCTCCCAAGCTGGGGGGTGCAGTCGGGAAAAATGGGGGCCCCGGGATGGTGGTGTTGGTCTTTGGCCCCTCCAGCACTGAGGGTGCAGTCACCCAGGGGGGGGCCCCGGGGTGGTGGTGTTGGCTCTATGGATTTCTCCAGCAGCTGTGGGTGCAGTCAGCTTGTGGGGCCCCTGGATGGGGGTTTGTTGGCTTATGGCCCCTTTTTGTGAGTGCGTCAGCTTGGTGGGGCCCCGGGGATGGTGGTGTTGGCTCAAATGGCCCCTCCAGCATTTTTTGGGGCCGCCCAGCATGGGGGGGCCCCCTGGATGGTGGTGTTGGCCTAGGGCTCCTCCCCCAGCTGTGGGTGAAATTTCAGAAAGGGGGGGCTCCGGGAAAGGGGTGGTTTTGGTCTAGGGTCCCTCCAGAAAGTTGGGTTTCGTCAGATGGGGGGGCCCCTGGATGGTGGGTTGGCCCCTATCCCCCCCCTCTAGTCTGTGGGGGGCGGGCACACCGGTGATTTCGGGGTATTGGCTGCTGGTTGTGAAGTTGAACCTCCCCATTAGGATGAAGCATTAGCTTCTTGTGCATTGTGGGTAATGATATCATAGAGCGTTGGCCTCCGCTCGGCTTCATCCGTGTAACATGAGGAGATGTATTTAGTGAATGTTTTGCTTGTTAAGCTTCCTGTGATTGATTCCGGCTCCAAAACAAAATGTGATTCATGTTCTATGGAGAACCTATAAATGACTCAGAGATGGAGCCGTCCGAGGTGCTGAAGAGATCCGGCGAGACACAGCCCCGAAATATCTTCCATCACTGCAAGGAGAGCGGAGGCTGCAAAACAGAAAGAACACAACGTATGACTGCAGATCAGATACATCAACCCCCAAACAGGTCAGGATACATCCAGTATGGGGGGGGATACAGAGAGGCCTCATGTCTGATCATCCAGGCTATGATATATGTGCTGCCAAACCCTTAAAGGGGTTGTCTCACTACATTGAGTCCTCTCACCTCAGTCCTGTTTTCTTGGCTTCACTTTGAATTTAGGGGCATGTTTACTGGCTTCCACTAGGCTGCAGTAGAAGCCAGGTCTGTAGCTATAGCAACCGGTGCTGGCAGCCAATCAGGAGAGAGAGAGATCAGGTCTGTAGCTATAGCAACCAATACTGACAGCCTATCAGGAGAGATCAAACAGGTCTGTAGCTATACAGCCTATCAGGAGAGATCAAACAGGTCTGTAGCTATAGCAACCAGTGCTGGCAGCCTATCAGGAGAGATCAAACAGGTCTCTAGCTATAGCGACCAGCACTGGCATCCTATCAGGAGAGATCACACAGGTCTATAGCTATAGCGACCAGTGCTGGCAGCCTATCAGGAGAGATGGAACAGGTCTGTAGCTATAGCGATCAGTGCTGGCAGCCTATCAGGAGAGATCACACAGGTCCGTAGCTATAGCGACCAGTGCTGGCATCCTATCAGGAGAGATCAAACAGGGCTGTAGCTGTAACGGCCAGTACTGGCAGCCTATCAGGAGAGATTGAACAGGTCTGTAGCTATAGCGACCTGCAACTGATGCAGCCCATACAAGAGGGGATATCTAGGAATAGGTAGGACACTGGTAATGGACACATATTGCAAAGTGACTTGTTTATGCCAGATCTTTAACATAAAAAGCAGAGATCCCTGTAGTGAGACAACCCCTTTAAATAACTATTACTGCCATACTGTGACTGAGTATAACCACCGCACTGTCAGTGAGTATTACTACTATACTGTCAGTGAGTATTACTCTATACATTATCACTGTACGTTGAGTAAATATTACCGCAATACTGTAAGTGAATGTTACTGCCATACTGTGACTGGATATTACCACCATACAGTAACTATTACCACCCAACTGTACCTGGATAGTACTGTTATACTTTGACAGGATATTACCAGCATACTGTAACTAAATAATACCGCTATGCAATGGCTGGAAATTACCACCATACTGTAACTGGTTATTACTGCCATACTATTCCTGGACATTACAGCTATACTTTAAGTCAGACGTGGGCCTGTACAATTCCCAGGTCTGCTTTGGACCATACTAATAGTAGCGCTGACATCCCGGTCCGGCAGTGCTGAGAGGCTGTGACGGGCCGTCAGCGCTACTATTAATATACCTGGTGATTGTGTGGGCAGCGTCGCCATGAAGCCACCTCATCGCGTCGCTGTCTCTCCTTGGCCGCAGAGCCGTAACTCTGCTGTACGGCCGAGGAGCTGTCGGAGGAGTGTCCCGGTGCTGGCGGCGTGATGATGTCATCACACCGCCAGTGTCGGGTAAAAGAGGACGCCGCTCGGCTGGAGAATGTATTATTAAGTCTTATTGTTGTTATTTTTATTGATGTTTAATATACCTGGCTAAGGGAGGGGGCATTATAGCTGGCTAAGCGAGGGGGCATTACACCTGGTTAAGCGAGGGGGCATTATAGCTGGTTAAGCGAGAGGGCATTATACCTGGCTAAGCGAGGGGGCATTACACCTGGTTAAGCGAGGGGGCATTATACCTGGTTAAGAGAGGGGGCATTATACCTGGTTAAGCGAGGGGGCATTACACCTGGTTAAGCGAGGGGGCATTACACCTGGTTAAGCGAGGAGGCATTATACCTGGTTAAGCGAGGAGGCATTATACCTGGTTAGTGAGGAGGCATTATACCTGGTTAAGCGAGGGGGCATTATAGCTGGTTAAGTGAGGAGGCATTATACCTGGATAAGCGAGGAGGCATTATACCTGGTTAAGCGAGGAGGCATTATACCTGGTTAAGCGAGGAGGCATTATACCTGGTTAAGCGAGGGGGCATTATACCTGGTTAAGTGAGGTGGCATTATACCTGGTTAAGTGAGGAGGCATTATACCTGGCTAAGCGAGGGGGCATTATAGCTGGTTAAGCGAGGAGGCATTATACCTGGTTAAGCGAGGAGGCATTATACCTGGTTAATTGAGGAGGCATTATACCTGGTTAAGTGAGGAGGCATTATACCTGGTTAAGTGAGGAGGCATTATACCTGGTTAATTGAGGAGGCATTATACCTGGTTAAGCGAGGGGGCATTATACCTGGTTAAGTGAGGAGGCATTATAGCTGGTTAAGTGAGGAGGCATTATACCTGATTAAGTGAGGAGGCATTATACCTGGTTAAGCGAGGGGGCATTATACCTGGTTAAGTGAGGTGGCATTATACCTGGTTAAGTGAGGAGGCATTATACCTGGCTAAGTGAGGAGGCATTATACCTGGTTAAGTGAGGGGGCATTATACCTGGTTAAGTGAGGAGGCATTATACCTGGTTAAGTGAGGAGGCATTATACCTGGTTAAGTGAGAGAACATATATACCTGGGTAAGTGAGGGGACATATATTCCTGCCTAAGTGAGGGGTCCTATATATCCCTACCTAACTGAGAAGGGGGGCTATAGAGCTACCTAAATGAGGGGACTTATATACCTATAAGTAAGGAGCTGCTGGAAAAGTGATTATTCTAAGATGTGTGTGTGGTAAATTCTGCAGAGACAAGTCGTGGCCGGGAGAAGTCATCATGGCAGTCTGGGCTGAGAGGAAAAAAAACAAGGGGGAGACGAGCGCTTCTTCCTGCGCTGGTTCCTGGTCCAGGCAGGTGGCACTGGGGCTCTGTTGGTGTCCCTGGAGGAGACGTTAACTTCGCTAGCGGCCAGATGTCCTGAATGTCGTCCCATCCATCCATCTCCCAGGAGCAGGTGAGGGGAACACACCATTCACCTGTTACACTGTAGTCAGGTGCGGGGGGCACATAGTTTGCTGCTGTAACTCTTTACTTTCCTGTCGGTTTCGCCTCTCGCCTCCTGCAGAACTTTCTGTCCAACTTTTTACATTTACAGAGAGTTTTGCTGGATGTAGGGTTTGGATCGCTTGAATGACAATGCCCTGCAGCACAAACGTACCGTAGTATATTGTACTAGTGATCACCCAGGTGAGACAGGAAAAAAAAAAAAGATTTAAAACTACATTATCTTTAAATGTTACCGTCATAAACAATGTCGAATTGTGTTTTTGTGTCGTCACCGAACTTTTGCTATAAAATTGGAAACAAAGGTGGAAAAGTCATAGAGGTCCTAAAATGGAGAATCATACAAATAAAAACCTGAAGAACCACAAGAGGTGATTGGTCTAAGAAAAAACTGGTAAAAAACATTAAACTCTCTTTATAAATCTGGACCCACAAAATACAGAGAACGTGTCATTAACATCACAAAGTAATTTTCCACAAAAATAAAGTCCAAAAATGAGTTTTTCCTCGCTCGCCCTATGTTTTTTTTTGTTAGTGTGGGGCTCTAATCCCATTGCAATGTCTCATGTGGCTCCATGGGAAAATCAACTGCCCACCCCTGCTATAAGTGATTATTACCACCATGCTCTGCACGGTGGATATTTCTACCATAGAGTTACTAAATACTACCATACAGTGACTGGAAACCACAAACATGACTGGACATCCGAACAATATTGGTGTTTGATTTGAGGTTCGATTCATTTTTATACCTACACAGGTGAGGAGAAGCTGGAATTACCCTCCATAACAGTAAACTGGATACAGGGAACAACAGAAAATTTCCCTCTAAAAGTCACAGAAAAAATGGCTAACTGAAAATATGAGGACAGCTTGCAAGCAGGGGCGTAGCTATAGGAGGTGCAGCGGCAGCAGCTGCTATGAGGCCCTGCATCCTGAGGTATTTCTGCAGATGGACCGGCTTCCTTCTCCTCCTCTGAGGGCATCAGGGATTGGACATCAGAGAAGACAAAATCATTCTCTGTGGCCTCTAGATCTTTTGAAATGCTTTCTGACCCCAACCGCATTGCGTGATCAAAGAGCTCTTCAGACTATGGATTATTTGGAGTGGTCTGTATATTGGGTTGTGACATTCGGTTAGTGTTTGCTTCAGGTTGGACTGATGATGATGATGACATTTGTGGCCATGACTGAGAGGAAGAGGAGGTAAAACCGCTGGATGCAGGGTCTGATAACCACTGAAGAACAGACTGGCGATGCTGTTCAGTAATGAGACGCACAGGGAAACGACCAAACGATGACAGGCCTGACGGTCCTGCAACTGATGATGTGCTCGCTTGTGTGTTGTCCGGAGCACTGGAAGGAGCACCTTGTCTCGTACCTCTATCTCCACTTCCTACGCCCCTCCTTGCTCGCTTACCACCTCTAGTTCTCTCCATGTTCAAAAGCTAAATATTATAGCTCTGCGCGTGGCACAAGATATATGCATTGAAAAAGAGAGAAGTGTATATATACATATGTGGATCACAATAACGCACTGGTATATTTCAGCGTTATGTAATAATAAATATGTTTAAATATATTAAGGGCCAATATAGAGATCTCGCTAAAGATTTATTTATACCTAGGACTGTATCTAGAACAAGGGGGCATCCACTACGTCTTGAGGAAAGAAATTTTCTACATAAACATAGAAAGGGATTCTTTACTGTTAGAGCGGTGAGACTGTGGAACTCTTTGACAGAGGAAATTGTCATTGTGAATTCACTAACAGAGTTCAAGAAGGGCTTGGATGCATTTCTGGAGAGTGATAACATAACAAGTTATAGTGACCGGGATTCTGGAGAAGGGTCTGGATACATTTCTAGATGTAATAATATAACAAGTTATAGTGACCGGGATTCTGGAGAAGGGTCTGGAGACATTTCTAGGTGTAATAATATAACAAGTTATAGTGACCGGGATTCTGGAGAAGGGTCTGGATACATTTCTAGATGTAATAATACAAGTTATAGTGACCAGGATTCTGGAGAAGGGTCTGGATACATTTCTAGATGTAATAATATAACAAGTTATAGTGACCGGGATTCTGGAGAAGGGTCTGGATACATTTCTAGATGTAATAGAACAAGTTATAGTGACCAGGATTCTGGAGAAGGGTCTGGATACATTTCTAGATGTAATAGAACAAGTTATAGTGACCGGCATTCTGGAGGGGGGTCGTTGATCCACGGATTTATTCTGATGCCAGATTGGAGTCAGGAAGGAATTTTTTTCCCTAACATGAGGTCAATTGGCTTCTACCTCATGGGGGTTTTTGCCTTCCTCTGGATCAACACTTTAACACTTTAACAACACTTTAACAAATGGGCTGAACTGGATGGACGTATGTCTTTTTTCAGCCTGACAAATTATGTAACTATGTAACTATGTAGACTTAAAATCTGGCAAAATTACACTTTTTGGCGTTGAGTAAGATTTAGCAACAAAGGGAACTCTATTTCCTGGGTATATATCTGTATGACAATAACACACGGGATATTTGAAATGTATTTCACCCCCAAAACTGCCAAAAATGAACTTTTCTCCACTCAGAATAATTTTCTCCAACCAACCACTATTTAGAACATATTTCTTTGTATAGGAGATTTGGAGACGGTGTATTATACAATAATTTCACCCCCAATACTGCAAAAACTGAACTTTTGGGCACTGAGTATGATTTAGCAAATCCAAGTACTATGTATAATATATATCCATGTATATGAGAGTTAGGCGTTATGTGAGCCTGCAAATGTCACCAAATAACAATTTCTGGGTGTGGGAAAGATGCAGCCAGCAATACCAAACTCCCTAACTATTGCTGTCTATGGAGAGGAAAATGCTATGTAACTAAGAGCAGTCTGTACAGTACAGAGAGGGGGCTGAAAATGGCATTCACAAGGCAATACAGTGAAATATATATATAACATGGACATGTGATTTTAGCAGCCAGTGAGAGCCCTACACCTCAGCGATGACGTTTTTGACACTTCTCTGTGCCCTGCACTGATTGGATGGCTGCCAAAAGTGCAGGAAGGTGATTGGATGGTGCCAAAAGTGTAGGAAGGTGATTGGATGGCGCCAAAAGTGCAGGAAGGTGATTGGATGGAGCCAAAAGTGCAGAAAGATGATTGGATGGTGCTAAAAGTGCAGAAAATTGATTAGATGGCGCCAAAAGTGCAGGAAGGTGATTGGATAGAGCCAAAAGTGCAGAAAGATGATTGGATGGAGCCAAAAGTGCATAAAGATGATTGGATGGTGCCAAAAGTGCAGAAAGATGATTGGATGGCGCCAAAAGTGCAGAAAGGTGATTGGATGGGGCCAAAAGTGCAGAAAGGTGATTGGATGGCACCAAAACTACAGCTGGCGCCAAAAGTGCAAAAAAATGTTTAGAGGGGCCCAAAATGCGGAAGGGATTGGATGGACCCAAAAAATGCAAAAAATTTTGGATGGGCAAAGTGCGAAAATTTTGATGGCCCAAAAAAATGCGGGAAGGGTGTTTGGGATGGCCAAAATGCAGAAAATAAATTAGGGCCAAAAGTCAGACTGATTAGGGGCCAAAAATGCAAAAAATGTTTGGATGACCAAAATCAAAAAGTTGGATGGGCCAAAAGGCAGAAGGTTTGAGGGAAAAATGGGGCCCAAAAGTGCAGAAAAGATGTTTGGGAAAAGGGGCCCAAAATCAGAAAGGGTTTTGTGGACCAAAAGTGCAAAAAGGGTATTGGGGGGCCCAAAAAGTGCAAAAAGGTGATTGGAGGGGCCCAAAAAATCGAAATATTGAGGGCCCAAAATGCAAAAATGATTGGATGGCCAAAATTGCAAAAAGGTGTTTAGGGCCCAAAAATGCAAAATATGGATGGACCAAAATGCAGAAAAAGATTGATGGCCAAAAGTGAAAAAGGGTTTGGGTCCAAAATGCAGAAAAGGTAGGGAGGGCCCCAAAAAGGGGCAAAAGGGTATTGGATGGCCAAAAAAGGCGGGAAGGGCGTAAAACAAATTAAAATGGCTTGGGGAAAACGCAATTTCAAAAACATAAAAACGTAAAGGTTGGGTTTCGAAAAATCGAATGTTCGCTCGTATTTTAACTTTTCTTAATTTTTAATTTAACCTAAATACCACCAAACAGTCAAATATTACCACCCAATTTATCGGGATATAACTCCCATACTTAAGGAATTCCCACATACGAAACTAAATAAACCACAAAATTTTTACAAAATTACCCCCATATTATAACTATTTTACCACCCAAACGTGACGGGATTTACCCCATCAGTAATTAAATTTTACCCCCTTTTTGTACTGGATACCCACCATATGTACTGGTTTTATTAAACTGCCATATGTATGGATACACACCAAAATTGTGACTGGATTTTTAGCTATACATAAAAAATATTACCACCATACTGTGAGGGGATACTCTGCCTACTGTGACGGGTAACCCCACACTTGACGGAATTTTTATACCAAAATATAAATTTTTCCACCATACTGGACGGATTTTTACCAATTAAAATGTACTGTAAGTAAATATTATCATCACCGTACTGAACACACAAATATTCCCAAACCTGGATTTAAAATTTACTACTACTTAAGAAAAATTACCCGAAAAAAATTTTTAAGAACTATTCCATCATACTCATCCAAGACAGGACATATGCATAAAAAAATATATAGTGCCCATGGGGCCCAAAACCCCCTAAACCCCCAAAAACTGTGCCGCCTGTAAAATCAATAAAAAACCACTCTCTCTACATGAAAATTAAGTCAAATGAAATTGTGATTGTTTCTACGGATATTTTCCCCGGGCTCCCCCCCGGTTTTTTTATAGAAGGCTGCCCAGTTATACCGTCATCTTGGCAAATAGCTGTATCGCCGCTCACCATAATGATGGGGTTTAGGTTAGGGGGTTTTTAACACTTTATCAATTTTGGCCCCAAACGTTTCCTGTCTTTGTGCAAAATTAGGGCGGCCCCCTTTTCCCTATAATCTGTATACCTATCAACTTTTCACTAATGCAGGGAGGTGTGGGGGGAAAGGGGGTACCAAGGGAAAAAGGATGAAATTTCTAAGGTACCCCTATAGGGCCCTCGGAGGGGTGCATCCTTCTCTTACAGTGTATAGGTCCCTTGCGGGACTGGGCACACCTTTTATAAGTGTATGGGTGGGGGCTATGGGTGCCCCTGGGAGAATGTGACTTCCTGCACGTTTTTATAGGTGCGGCTATAGGGGGCCCCTGCGGAGGGCTACACCTTCTCTCACTGTCTTGGGGGTTCCCTCAGAAAGGGCATGACTTCTATCATTTTTCCCTTAATAAGTTTTGCAGGAAATATTTTTCCCTTGTATTTTTCCTGAGGTTTGATGATTCTATGCACTGCCCCTATAATGAGGCATGGGTTTCCCCTCAAGAGGCAGGATTTTTAACGCCTTAAAAATTTCGGCTATATTTCCCTGCAGGGGGGGCATGTTTCATTACTGACCTAAAGTGCAGGCTAAGGTGTTCCTCAGTTGATCCCATGGCTTCTTCACGTCCTTAGTCGGAAAGGGGGTGCCCCCTACGGGATGAGGGCAATATTTCTTTTCACTTTTTTCCCGGGGAATAAACCGGCCCTTAAATAGGTTTTTTCCCTGGGGAGAGGCATACTTCTATGCACTGTCCTATAAGTGCAGGCTATAGGTGTTCCTGCGGGTGATCATGCTTCAGCACTGCCTATAAGTGGGGCTATAGGTTTTCCCTGCAGGACGAGGCATCATTTTTTCGCATGTCCAAATTCCCGGGCAATTTCCCGCGACCTCTCTTCCCTGACCACAATGGGCACTGTTAGGACCTTGTGTATTGTGCCTCACATCATCTCCAGATTTGAACACTTGACCTTGTCTTAATGCTTTAAAAAAAAGAAATAGAATTTTTTGTATACACCCATCACATATAATTGGACCGGGTCATTTGCCGGGGTCATTTTTCCATCCATGATGTCATACGGAAGTACAGATTTGAAAGTAAATTTGTCTGCAGAAATATGACAGAATCCCCCTTTAGTGATAACGGCATTCAAAAACCCCCCTTTATACACCATCTCACGCTGCACTCCCTTGCTGCCACTCCTCCATCCTACCACCCAGTCTTGCCCCCTAGAACTTAAAATATCACTCCCCCCTCCCCCCACCCATGTTTACATTCCACTATTTTTTTTCCCTTTCAACTACCTTAACCCCTCTCCATATCCCAAAACCCGTCCTACCCTCATGAAACCATCTGCTTCTCCTTCTCCCCGCGGAGACATCTCTATAACCCCGCCCACCCCCCTTACTCTTCCCTCCCACCCCCTCTTCGGGCTCCCATAAAACCCGCTTCTATTTTGTTGTACTTTTTTTCCTGCCTTTTTAAATGTTCCTTGTGGGAATCCCTCTTCCCGTAATAAACCCTATTTATACCCTTTCCCCTCTAACTCCCCCCATCCTGCTTCTCCACAAAACAGGCCCAAATATCGACACTGTTCCCCCGCTGACAAAACATGGGTCCAAAATCGACACGCTTCCCCCTGCTTCCCCAAAAAAGGCCCAAAAATCTACACTGCTTCACTGTGCTGTCACAAAAAGGCTCCCAAAATTTGACACTGCTCCCCCTGCTGCCCCCACAGAAACTGGCTCCAAATCTGACACTGTTTCCCCTGCCCTCAAAAAAAAATGCCCCCAAACAATCTGACCTGCTTCCCTGGCTTCACAGAAAATCCCAAAATCTGCACTGTTCCCCTGTCTCTACAGAAACATGCCCAACAATTGAACTGTTTCCCCCTGCTTCTCCAGAAACATGCTCCAACAATCTGACATTTGCTTCCCCGCTGCTTCAAAAAACAGGGGCCCACAATCTGACACTCTCCCCCTGCGCTCTCACAAAAACATGGCCCCAAACAATCTGAACTGTTCCCCCTCTGCTCTCACAAAAAACTTGGCTAAACAATCGACACGTTCCCTGCTCCTCACAAAACATGGCTCCACAATCTAACGCCCCCCCCTGCCCCTTTCTCACAAAAAACCCCCACAATCTAACTGCCCCCCTGCCTCCACAGAAACGGGGCTCCAACAATCTGACACTGTTTCCCCTCTCTCACAAAAACATGGCTCCACAATCGAACTGCTTCCCCCCTGCTCTCCACGAAACAGGGCTCCAACAATCACACTGCTTCCCCGCGCTCTACAGAAACATGGCCCCAAACAATCTGACACGCCCCTGTGCCTCACAAAACTGGCTCCAAACAATCTAAACGTTTCCCCCCTCTCTCTCACAAAAACCTTGCTCCACAATTACACTGCTTCCCCTGTGCTCTCACAAAAAAACAGGGCTCCAACAATCTGACACTGCTTCCCGCGCCTCACAAAACGGGGCTCCACAATCTGACACCTTCCCTGCTGCCCACAGAAACAGGGCTCCAACAATCTGACACTGTTTCCTCTTGTTACAGAAACATGCCCACAATCTACACTGCTTTCCCCTGCCTCCCGAAACATAACCCCAACAATCTGCACGCTCCCCTCTGTTTTCACAAAAACATGACCCCCAAACAATCTGACACGTTCCTCTTGTTTCACAAAACATGCCCAACAATCTACAGCTTCCCCCTGCCCTCTCAGAAACATCCCACAATCTACATGTTTCCCCCTGCTCCTCACAGAAACATGGCTCCAACAATTCACGCCCCTGCTGCCTACGAAACATGGCCACAATCTGACACGGGTTCCCTCTCTCTCACAGAAACATCTCCAACAACGACACTGCTTCCCCTCTCCTCCAAAAAACATGATCCAAAAATTGACCTTTTTTCCCTGCGCTCTCAAAAACGGGCCCCAAAATTTTCGACACTGCTTCCCCTGCTTTCACAAAACTTTCCCCCAAAAATCTGAAAAAGCTTCCCCCGCTCTCTCACAAAAAAAGGCCCACAATCTGACACCTCCCCGCTGCTTCACAAAAACATGCTCCAACAACGCACGCTTCCCCTCTCCTCTCAAAAACTGGCCCCAAACAATCTAAACACTGCCCCCCTGCTGCCTCACGAAACATGGCTCCACAATCTGACACTGCTTCCCTGCCCTCTCACAGAACAGGCCAAAAATCTGACACTGCTCCCCTGCGCCTACAGAAACTGGTCCAAAAATTAATGTTTCCCCCTTGCCTCACAAAAAACATGGCTCCAAAAATCTGACATGTTTCCCCCTGGTTTTCCACAAAAAACATGGCCCCAAAACAACTACCGTTCCCCCTCCTCTCACAGAAACGGGCCAAAATCTACCTGTTTCCCCCCTGCTGCTCTAAACAGAAACATGCTCCAACAACTGACACTGTTTCCCCGCTGCCTCACAAAACATGCCCAAAACAATCTGACACGCTTCCCGCGCTCTCACAAAACATCTCCAACAATCTGACACTGCCCCTCTGCTCCCAAAAATACTCCAACAATCTGACACTGCTTCCCCGCGCTCTCAAAAGGACATGGCTCCCAATCTACACTGCTTCCCCTGCTCTCTCACAAAAAACGGGCTCCAAAAATCGACATGCTTCCCTTGCTCTCACAAACATGGCTCCAAAATCTGAAACTTTTCCCCCCCGCTGCCTCACGAAAAATGGCCCAAACAATCGTCGCCCCCCTGCGCTCTCACAAAAACATGGCTCCACAACTGACCTTTCCCTCCCTTCTACGGGAAACATGGCCCAAAATTTGACACGCTCCCCCTGGCTTCACAAAAATGGCCCCAAAAAAACCCACGCTTCCCCTGCTGCTCTCACGAAACAGGCCCCAACAATCGACACTCCCCCTGCTGCCCCTCAAAGAAAAGGGCTCCCAAAATCTAACCTGCTTCCCCCTCTGCTCTCACAGAGACAGGGCCCCAGCAATTCAGTGCCCCCCTCTGCCTCACAAAAATCTCCAAAATCTGACACTGCCCCCCCTCGCCTCACAGAAAAAGCCCCCAAAAATCCCTGCCCCCCTGCTGCCTCACAGAACATGGCCCAGCAATCTGAACTGTTTCCCCCTCCCCTCTCACAGAAAAGGCCCAACAATTGACACTGCCCCCCCTGCTGTCTCACAAGACAGGGCTCAAGCCCTACCTTATGGCGCCAAACCTCACCCAACACCCCCAGACCTGAGAAAGGCCCGGGTGGGGGAGTTTGGGATACTTCCTCTCCACACTGCACTTACCGGGCTCCCCCCCGAACCTTCCCCTTTTTCCCCTCCTTTGAGGCCATCCACCGTTTTCCTCAGAGTCGCGGTTTTGTTAAAGACCCCTAGCCCCCCGCCTTTTTGGATCATTTCGCTGCCGGCCCCCTTATTTTCCTCCTTCTGAAATGCCCAATCCACAGGGGTGATTTCAACACCCCCCATTGATGACCCCATTTTTTTCTGCCCTTTTCTTTCACTGCCTCTTCCTCACTTCACAATTTACTGACTCTCCCCCCACAAGGAGGGCACCCCCCTTAAATCGGGTTTTACGCCTTCTTTAATTTGTAATTTTCCTAATTTCCATATTCCCCTTTTTGGGTCACAACTCCTTCACTCCCCTTCTCCTCAATTTCAGCGCCATTGGCTCCAGGACAACCGCCCTGCGTTTTTTCCACCTCTCTGACCGCTCCTTCAGTGTCTCATTTTTGGGTTCTACCTCCTCTCCTCTCCCTCTTGCTGTCGGGGTTCCTCAGGGATCCGTTCTTGGTCCTCTCCTCTTCTCAATCTATACAGCCCCCATTGGACAAACCATCAGCAGATTTGGCTTCCAGTACCACCTCTACGCTGATGACACCCAATTATACACCTCTTCCCGAGACCTCACTCCCGCCCTGCTACAAAACACCAGTGACTGTCTGTCCGCTGTCTCTGACATCATGTCTCTCTATTTCAAACTAAACCTCACTAGAACTGAACTTCTTGTGACTGTGGGCTGGGGCTGGCTGCTTGTGATGGATCTGTTGGGATTCTCCTGCCCTCTTCCTCCCTCCCCTCCTCCAGCAGTCAGTTTCAGTTTCACTGCAACAAAAAAACCAATTACGTCTCTCCTGATTGTTTCCAACCAAATTTCACTGACAGCAAGCAGAGGTATTTACTTAACTCCCAGAACAGATGTCAGCTTTAAGTAAAAACCTCTGCTTGCTGTCAGTGATATTTGGTTGAAAACAACCAGGGGAGAAGTAATAGCTGGTTGCTGGCAGTAAAACTAAAACTGCTAGCCCCAGCCGGCAGTCACTGACTGCTTGAGGGAGGAGGGCAGGAGAAGCCCAACAGGTCCATCATGGGCAGCCAGCCCCAGCCGGCAGTCACTGACTGCTGGAGGGAGGAGGGCAGGAGAAGCCCAATAGATCAATCATGAGCAGCCAGCACCAGCCGGCAGTCACTGACTGATGGAGGGAGGAGGGCAGGAGAAGCCCAACAGGTCCATCATGAGCAGCCAGCCCCAGTCGGCAGTCCCTGACTGCTGTAGGGAGGAGTGCAGGAGAAGCCTGACAGAGCAATCATGAGCAGCCAGCCCCAGTCGGCAGTCCCTGACTGCTGGAGGGAGGAGTGCAGGAGAAGCCTGATAGATCAATCATGAGCAGCCAGCCCCAGCCGGCAGTCACTGACTGCTGGAGGAAGGAGGGCAGGAGAAGCCTGATAGATCAATCATGAGCAGCCAGCCCCAGCCGGCAGGAGGAAGGAGGGCAGGAGAAGCCCAATAGTTCAATCAGGTGCAGCCAGCCCCAGCGGCAGTCACTGACTGCTGGAGGGAGCAATGCAGGAGAAGCCTGATAGAGCAATCACAACCAGCCAGCCCCAGCTTGCATATCACTTTGCACTGCAGAGGAGTTCTCCTCTGCGGTCTAGCCAAACACTCACCATGTTTGCTCAGCTAAACCGCAGAGCTCCTCAGGCTGCTGAGGCTGATGGATAATGAGCATCACCCCCGGGAGCGCACACGGGTGGCGGCGCGATGACATTACAGAGGGGCGTCTTGTCGGCACTTTTTAAAAAAAAAAAAAAAAGAACCCAACGCCCCTATTTTCAGCACTAAAGAGGACAGCGGCAGCCTGTTAGGAGGGGAAAAGACGACTTGGCAAAACCCCTTAAATAGCTTTGCAGGTGCATTATATGTTTTTTACATCATTAAAGTGGAGTGAATTACAAGAACTACATCATCTGTGTGTTTCAGTGTGACATTGGGCTTGGAGGAAGCTCTATAGACCTGGTGATGTGACTACGCTGCATAGGTTGGTGCAAATTGATGTATCAGCCCTACCCCGGCCCTTTATCCACCCTCCCGTTGTCCTTTAAAGGCAACCATAATGCTGATGAGACCCTCAGTGGCCATGAGTCTGACTCCCCTGCCCTATCACAGGGTACATACGTGTATCCTGCACATCCCAGGGTCTGATCTACAGATAGCTTCATGACAGAACGCAGTGCAGCCGGAGCCCCGGAGCTGTCTACAAGGCGGCGTGAACATAACTCTGCATTATTTGGGTTGCCAGATCATTAGAGAATGTTTAATGTAAATTTCTGATTTGAGGGTAATGGAGACGATTGGAAGAGGAACAGATGGACGCGCGTCATGTGCCTGTTGACAGGTAGCATGTCAGCACTTCAGGTTGTTATCATACAGAGAACAGCAGTTGAGAATCTTAATTAGGACCCAGAAGGGTTTGTTGTGTAGATTTTGGTGAATCTTTACAAGCGCACAAAGCTGCAGAGCAAGAACAAAAAGAGCCGACTGGAGACATCAGCCTGGCTGGAAACACTCGCTCATTGCCGGGCGACTTCTCTGCTCAGCCGCCTTTGATAGCAGGAAGAAATGAAGACAGTGGCGACAATCAAAGGCGAATCCGGAAAGTCACGTTTACTGAACAATCAGCGGAAAAACAGGGGGATACAAAGTAATGAAAGGAAGAGACACAGTGGGACATGTATGAAAACTGTCCAGGTCTAAGACTTTCCTTGTTGTCCATAGCAATCAGGCGCATAGCAAATGTGGGGCTAATATTTAAAAAGGGGTCAAAAAGTGATCCAGGAAACTATAGGCCGGTAAGCTTAACCTCTGTTGTGGATAAAATGTTTGAAGGTTTTTTATCTCACTGAACATAAATGTATGACGCCGTTCCAGCATGGGGTCATGAAGGATCGGTCCTGTCAGACTAATCTCATCAGCTTCTATGAGTAAGTTAGTTCCAGACTGGATTGGGGTGAGGCACTGGATGTCATATCTAGATTTCTATAAAGCATTTGATACTGAGGCACATAAAAGGTTGGTAAGTAAAATGAGAATGCTTGGACTGGGGGAAAATGTGTGCAAGTGGGTAAGCAACTGGCTCACTGATAGAAAACAAAGGGTAGTGATCAATGGTACATATTCAGACTGGTGGGGACCACAGGTGGGGACCAAAGGCTTCAGTATTGGGCCCTATTCTATAATATATTCATTATGATCTCACACAGGGATTGCACAGTAGAATATCGATCTTTGCAGATGATGCTAAGCTCTGTAAATGTATCTGTCTTTTACATAAAAAGATTGATTATTGTAGTAAAAGTTCTGATCTGACCCAGAGCTCATATGGCTGCCATAATAAACCTCATCTTTGAGAAAGAAATTGTGATGTCAACCTTGGGAGACTGAGATGTTTATCCTTCCGTATCATAAGTTAGAAAAAATGGTAGAGCACAAAAACGCTCCCTAGTGTTGTAATGTAAAATAAAGAAAATCCATGAAGGGGCTTCCCCCCCACATTCAGACCTATAGTTTCGGGCATAGGATCGTTAAATGAGAAGTTTGGGAAATGGATGGATTTACAATTGCAACCTTTAATTCCAGGCCACATAAAAGGCACTAAACACTTGATATGCATGATGGATCAATTCACACGGCCAATAGAGGGGTCGTGACCCGCATGTGATGTGATAGTGCTATATCCTAGTCTGCCACATAACCTTTCACTTAGGATATTAGAATATTTTTTGGAACGCAATAGTGATTATTCACCAGACACACAGAGGTTCGTAGTAGAGGGGCTGGCTTTTTTTTACTGAGCCACAATTATTTCATTTTATTTCATGTGGACAATATTATTTGCAAAGAAAGGGAACTGCAATTAGGGCTCGTTTCTCCCCCTCACTTGCCAATATATATATATGGCAGTGCAGGAGGAGAAACATCTTTTTGATCTTGACAATATCACACCTCCGGTGGTATGGCAGTTATATAGATGATCTGCTCCTGGGGTGGGGGGGGGAGTGAAGAAGAAGCACTTAAATATGTGAAGTCCATCAATAACAACATGATGAATTTGCATTTCACTATGAAGTCAGCCTAAGTTATCAAGATGTTATGTTAGAGGGTAACATAGGAGAGAAAATCACAGTGTTACCCTACAGAAAAAGTATGGCTGGGAATACCGCTCTGGCAGCCAATTCGTGCCATCCTAGACATGTAGTCGACAATATACCCTATGGAGAATCAGTGAGGACCCAATGTAATTGTGCTGGTGGCAACACATTCATTCAATGTGAACAAGAAGTACAACATAGATTACAGTAATGGAGATACACTAACAGTACACTCAATAATGCTAGCCGCAAAATACACAGGATTAGCAGAGAACTTTTACTGGCAGAAAAAAAACCAATTACTAGATCTAATAATCCAGTAACTTTTTCAACAGTGAACAGTCCCCAGTACAGAAAAATAGTCTCCATCATCAAAAGACACCTTCCCCTATTATACATTACCGATAGCTTGGAAACAATGTTGCAAACTGATGTTAAGTTTGTTATATATATATATATTAATATATATTATATATATATATATATATATATATATATATATATATATTTATATTATATATATATATATATACACAGCATGTCAGAAAAGTGAATTCAATCTTTTCATTGGACAACACTGACGATCTGACCCTGATACAATGTAACAGAACTCACAGCATCAATGTCTATGGGGACAAAAGTGAGGACACCCCTAAGAGACCTCAAAAGTGAGGACACCCCTAAGTGATACAATGTAAAGTAGTCAGTGCACGGCTTGTATCACAGGGAAGAACTCACAGCATCAATGTCTATGGGACAAAAGTGAGGACACTCTAAGGAACTGCAAAAGTGAGGACACCCCTAAGAGACCGCAAAAGTGAGGACACCCCTAAGAGACAACAAAAGTGAGCACACCCCTAAGTGATACAATGTCAAGTAGTCAGTACCCAGCGTGTATCACAGGGAAGAACTCACAGCATCAATGTCTCTGGGGACAAAAGTGAGGACACCCCTAAGAGACCACAGAAGTGAGGACACCCCTATGTGACTGTAAAAGTGAGGACACCCCTAAGTGATACAATGTAAAGTAGGCAGTGCACAGGGAAGAACTTACAGCATCAATGTCTATGGGGACAAAAGTAAGGACACCCCTAAGAGACCACAAAAGTAAGGACACCCCTAAATGATATAATGTAAAGTACTCAGTGCACGGCTTGTATCACAGGGAAGAACTCACAGCATCAATGCCTATGGGGACAAAAGTGGGTACTCCCCTAGGTGACCACAAAAGTGAGGACACCCCTAAGTGGCCACAAAAGTGAGTACACCCCTAAGTGAGACAATGGAAAGTAGTCAGTGCCCGGCCTGTATCACAGGGAAGAACTCACAGTATCAATGTCTATGGGGACATAAGTGAGAACACTCCTAAGAGACCACAAAAGTGAGAAAAACCCCTTTTAACAGGAAACTGCAAAACGTGAGGATACACCCCAATGTGGCCACAAAAGTTGAGTACATCCCTAATTGTAACAATGTAAAGTAGTCAGTGCCCGGCTTGTATCACAGGGAAGAACTCACAAGGCCTCAATGTCAAAATGTGGGGCAAAAAGTAGGGACACCCCTAAGAGACCAAACAAAAGTGAGGACACCCCTAAGTGAATATAAGTGAAGTACATGCACGGTGTAAATCAAAGGAAGGACCACCACATAAGTGACAACAAAAGTGAGGACACCCCTTAAGGACCACAAGAAGTGAGGACACCCCTAAGGAACAAGAAAGTAGGACATCCCTATGAGCACGGGAAGAAACTGAGCATCCAATGCCAACAAAAGTGAGGACACCCCTAAGGGACAACAAAAGTGAGGACACCCCTAAAGGACCACAAAAGTGAGGACACACATTCAGGTGTGAATGGGGAGCAGGTGTTTTTATTTGGTGTTATCGCTCTCACACTCTCTCATTCTGGTCACTGGAAGTTCAGCATGACTCCTCATGGCAAAGAACTGCCTGAGGATCTGAGAAAAAGAATTATTCCTCTACATAAAGATGGCGGAGGCTATAAGAAGATGCCGACACCCTGACACTGAGCTGCAGCGCGGGGGCCAACACCCTGACTGACCCCGTGGGGCTGCCATGCACGGGGGCCAACACCCTGACACTGAGCTGCAGCACGGGGGCCAAGACCATCCAGGGGTTCAACAAGACAGGGACCACTCAGAACAGACCGCGCCATGGTCGGCCATGGTTGAGTGCATGTGCTCAGTGTCATATCCAGAGATGAGTGCTGCCAGCATTGCTGCAGAGGTTACAGGGGTGAGGGGTCAGCCCTTATGATGCACACTGCATGAAATCGGTCTTCATGGCTGTTGTCCTAGTAGGAAGCCTCTTCTAAAGTTGGTGCACAAGCAAACCCGCAGTTGAAGACAAGCAGAGTAAGGACATGGATTACTGTAAACGTGTCCTATGCTAGTGCTGTCCTCCTCATTCACATGCAGGGCTGACACACTTCTGCTCTGGAACACCACACAGAGATACACATCCACCTCCCAGATATATACAGCTAACGGGTGGTCAGCAGGCATTTAAAGGGGTGTGCCCACTGAAGACATTGATGAGATTTTGATAAGCTGTGTGTGACAGGTGAGGTTCCCACCTCTGAGACCTGCTCCTATATTGAGAATGGGACCTGAAGAGTCTCAGTTTGGAGCAGAATGTGGGGCTCTCGGCTGCGCTCGCAACCCCAACTGAAATCAATATAACAGTTCAAACCACCTCTATGTTCAAAGTGGAGACTTTTAGGAGCCCGCTCTGGAAATAGGTGCAGGTTCCGCTTCTGGGACCCCGACCGATCACACATTGATGTCATATCCTATGAACAAGCCATCAATATGTTTGATGGAAAATCCCCTTTAATGTCTCCTCTGGTCGGACCTATCTGGATAACAAGGAAGTTTTATCTTTTGCTGTATTTTGTGCTCCTGTTATTTAAGATGTCTTTGATTTCACTCCTTCAAATTGCTGCCAGAATCCTCCACACTTCTTACACCACAAACCATGGACAATGCGTATATAACACATCTGTAATATGGCGTACATGATGTTCAGAGTTTTTTTTTTCATAAATCAATAGTTCATATTAATACAGCAAAAATGTTAGAGGAAAGTGGCGTCATCCTCACAACCTGCAGATACTCTGTAAATTTTCAGATATCCCTTTAGTCATTAAGTTGGTGCATAACAACATAATAACAATAGCCACAGACAGGAGGGAGCAGTGCCACAATGGAGTCACATTATTATGACCACAGCTAATATGTGGAGGGAGTGGCATGTGCAGTGCGGACAGCATAAGGTCAAGGTAGTTTGTCACAAGTATCTGCAGCCAAATGCATCCCAGTAACATCAGTCTGCTCCGGTGCCCTACTCTCCAAGCCATCAGTGAGGACTATGTTTGCAGACGTCCTATCACACTTTATATTCCCACCAAGCCATTAACGAGGGATATGTTGCGACGCCTATAAACCTTTTTCCCCAAGCTAGTAACGAGGGATATGTGTGCAGACAGCCTATCACACCTTATATTCCCACCAAGCTAGTAACGAGGGATATGTGTGCAGACAGCCTATCAGACCACATATACCCACCAAGCCAGCAACCAGGTAGATGTGGGCAGAAAGCCTATCACACCTTATATACCCACCAGGCCAGCAGCAAGGGATGTGTGTGCAGACAGCCTATCTCACCTTATATACCCACCAGGCCAGCAGCAAGGGATGTGTGTGCAGACAGCCTATCTCACCTTATATACCCTACCAAGCCAGCAACGAGGGATATGTGTGCAGACAGCCTATCACACCTTCTATACCAGCCAAACCAGCAACGAGGGACATGTGTGCAGACAGCCTATCACACCTTATATACACACCAAACCAGCAACGAGGGACATGTGTGCAGCCAGCCTATCACAACTTATATACCCGCCAAGCCAGCAATGAGGGATATGTGTGCAGACAGCCTATCCCACCTTATATACCCCCAGCCGCAATAAGGTCTGTGTGCAGACAGCTATAACCTCATATACCCACCAAGCCCGCAATGAGGTATGTGTGAAGACAGCCTATCACACCTTATATACCCTACCAAGCCAGCATTGAGGGATGTGTGTGCAGACAGCCTATTACACCTTATATACCCAGCAAGCCAGCAACGAGTGATATGTGTGAGGACAGCCTATTACACCTTATATACCCACCAAGCCAGCAATGAGGGATCTGTGTGCAGACAGCCTATCACACCTTATATACCCACCAAGCCAGCAACGAGGGATCTATGTGCAGACAGCCTATCACACCTTATATACCCACCACGCCAGCAATGAGGGATATGTGTGCAGACAGCCTATCACACCTTATATACCCACCAAGCCAGCACTGAGGGATATGCGTGCAGACAGCCTATTACACTTTATATACCCACAAAGCCAACAACGAGAGATATGTGCAGACAGCCTATCACATCTTATATACCACCCAGCCAGCAATGAGGGATATGTGTGAGGACAGCCTATTACACCTTATATACCCACCAAGCCAGCAATGAGGGATCTATGTGCAGACAGCCTATTACACCTTATATACCCACCAAGCCAGCAACGAGTGATATGTGTGAGGACAGCCTATTACACCTTATATACCCACCAAGCCAGCAATGAGGGATCTGTGTGCAGACAGCCTATCACACCTTATATACCCACCAAGCCAGCAACGAGGGATCTATGTGCAGACAGCCTATCACACCTTATATACCCACCACGCCAGCAATGAGGGATATGTGTGCAGACAGCCTATCACACCTTATATACCCACCCCACCAAGCCAGCACTGAGGGATATGCGTGCAGATAGCCTATTACATACTTTATATACCCACCAAGCCAGCAACTAGGGATGTGTGCAGACAGCCTATCACATCTTATATACCACCAAGCCAGCAATGAGGGATATGTGTGAGGACAGCCTATTACACCTTATATACCCACCAAGCCAGCAATGAGGGATCTATGTGCAGACAGCCTATTACACTTTATATACCCACCAAGCCAGCAATGCGGGATCTATGTGAGGACAGCCTATTACACTTTATATCATACATGCCAACTCTCCCGTTTTTGGCGGGGGAGTTGGCATTCCTCCCGCCGCCTGCAGGCGGCGGGGGTTCTTTAAATGGCCGCGGCGACAGAGTAGCGCTAGTGCGCTACTCTTGCGCCGCCGGGCCGCTCCTACAGGCGGGTGAAGCGGCCGCTGCGTCCGCTTCACCCACCCGGAGTCTCGCTGTGCAGGGAGGAGGCAGGAGGGATCGCTCCCTCCTCCCCCTGTATGTCCGGCGCCGGTGTGTGCGCCGCACATACAGGTCAGCGGCGCAGGGGAAGTGACGCGCGGCTGCAGGGGAGTGACGCGCGGCTGCAGGGGAGTGACGCGCGGCTGCAGGGAGTGCTGCGCGCTGCAGGGGAGTGACGCCGGCTGCTTCATTCCCGCCCGCTGAGGAGTTCGTCCGGAGCGGCCGTGCTGCAGGAGCCTGGTGAGGTAAGTGGATTTTATTATTTTATTTTTATTAGCTATATGGGGGGCTCTGCCTGGCAACAATGGGGGCACTACCTGGCAACAATGGGGGCACTACCTGGCAACAGAGGGGGCATCTACCTGGCAACAGAGGGGGCACTACCTGGCAACAGAGGGGGCACTACCTGGCAACAGAGGGGGCACTACCTGGCAACAGAGGGGGCATATACCTGGCAACAGAGGGGGCACTACCTGGCAACAGAGAGGGCACTACCTTGCAAACAATGAGGGGCACTACCTGGCAACAGAGGGGGCACTACCTGGCAACAAAGGGGGCACCTACCTGGCTACAAAGGGGGGCACCTACCTGGCTAACAAGGGGGCACCTAACTGGCAAACAGAGGGGGCATCTACTTGGCTACAAGGGGGCATCTACCTGCCTGTGAGGGGCACTACCTGCTTATGGGGGGTTACTACCTGGCTATAAGGGCATCTACCTGGCTTTCTTCCAAAGCCGTTATGCAGTTAGGTGGAGTGGGTGTGGCTTTTTGAAGGGGCGTGACATACCGACAACTAAAATCTCCTGCTTTTTCATTTTCAAAAGTTGGCAACTATGCTTTATATACCCACCAAGCCAGCAACAAGGGGATCTATGTGAGGACAGCCTATTACACCTTATATAGCCACCAAGTCAGTGCACCACACGGGACTTCTTTAATGAGCTATGCACTGCCGACGCCAAAAGCAGGAAGTGGTCATAATAATGTGACCCACAGTGGATGTCTCTGTGTTTATACATTTGTTCCGCCGCTCACGGTATCAGGGTCCCTCGATAAAACATGCAAATATAAAATATCCACTTTCTGCCAAAGATGCCGAGTCCGGAGCTGTAGGGGGGGGTGAGTACGTTTTGATTTCGTGTTGTTCGGGGTCAGTCGTACTTGATGCCCTGTGATTCCTTTCGCCGCGGTCCTTCCTCTGTGTTTTATGCTGTTTTTCATAGTTACTTTGCATTTCCTCTTTTGGACGCCTTCTGGGTGAATCTTTGACCCTTCCTTCAATGCTGCGCCCCCTGACGCCTCTCTATTCTCACCGTCCCATACAAAAGCTCTGTATCTCCATAGAAACTGATACACAGGATTTTACAATATAGTTTCCATCCCCTCTATAGCACCAACATATTGTGCAGTGCGGTACAGACAGAGCCACCATTCAGACCAGTCCCTGTCCCTGTGGGGCGCAGACGCCAATGCCCGATCCTCAGTCACACACAAGAGCCAATCTCATTGGTAAATCCAGCAATCGGCTTATGTGACTCCAGAGTCAATGGAATTATTGGAAATATTGTTCACATATTGCAGCAAATTCACTGCATCGAAAAGTCACGAAACTGAGAGGCCCCGGGGTAAGGATGAGCCGAACCTATCACAGAGGATCACAGCTCACCGCCAAAATGGCAGCAGGGGCGTATGGTGTCAGGAAGAGGGAAACACGAAGCGCTCTATAGCGCAGGGATATTGGGACAGGATGAATAATGTGAACAGGGTTTACTCACCTTAGTTCAGTGCCTGCAAAGTGCGACTCTCCAGCTGCTGGGAAACTACAACTCCCATCATGCATTTATATAATCTATATCAGTGGGCATGCTCACCTTAGTCCAATAGTCTGCAAAGTGCAGCTCTCCAGCTGCTGGGAAACTACAACTCCCATCATGCCCACTGATATAGATTATATAAATGCATGATGGGGGTTGTAGTTTCCCAAGAGCCGGACTTTGCAGACCAATGTTATGTAAATCACAAAAGTAATCGGTTCTGCGAGGTCCCCGAGCTTCTCGGCAACTTTAGAAAAGATCCAACACTCTAGACCAGAAAGTCATAACCCGTGCCCTTCAATGGGTTTTGGGCTTGGATTGTTCCTTTGGTCTCCGGTGCTTAAAGGGGATGTCCACTATTTTTTTTTTTTAGAATTTCAGGGGGAATAGATTCCAGCTACAAACTACTCTGCATTGATGCAAAAACCTGTGCAGGTGGGCGGAGTGCAAAAACCAAAGTGGGCGCTGCTTATACAGTTATGATCAAAATGTGCACTAAGAACCTCAAATTTTTCAAGTATTCAAAGTAACAGAAATGCTTTTCCAATAGTTCCTATGTTCCTTTTGATTGTTTTAGTGTTAGTAGAGCTGCTGATATTGGATTTGTATGTTACTGCCACACCAGTGTGCACTTATGCTCATTTTTTCTAAAAATCTTTTTGGACGTGCAGACCAAATATTGTTTTCTAGACTGTTTCTTTGGGGGTGTGGCTGCCCCCTCGTTGGTTTTTACATTCCGCCCACCTGCACAGGTTTTAAATCCATGCAGAGTAGCTTGTAGCTGGAATCTGAAATGTGGAGGTCTGAACAGACACCAAGAGAGGTAATATATATTGTAGGTTCCCACCTGTATTGAGGTCGCCTTGCCGATGGCAGTAGTGTGCTGCCGATATTGGAAGGTGTCTCATGACTGCAGCAGCCAATCAGAGGCTTCAGTTGTGATATTCTGACTGCAAGCAAAGGACTTGGGGGGATGGTGGACCTCAGCGGCGCTGGACGGAGGTGAGGATGGAAGAGATTAGTTGTGTCTGACTGCAGCAGCTGCATAAATTAATTAAAAAAATAGAAAGTGGACGCGCCCTTTAACTTGGCGGTCACTGCTGCCTCTGGTCCCGTGTCACTCATGTCACTTCCTGTCTGACATCACTTTCTGTCTAGTGTCACCTTCGAATAACCTAACGTGTGTTGAATCTGAAGTAATGTTGAAAGTGAATTCAGAGCATGAACAACTCAACAGGGACTAGTAAATTAAAGGGGTTTTGCCACGATGTAATGTTGACGTGGGATCCTCCAAAATGGGTATTTAATCACTTTTCTAAATATATGTGATGACAAAAATTGCAGTCAGAGAGTTACAGGCTGCCTTACCTGCGCTTAGTTACTTAAAAGCTTCTATTAGATACGACCTGACAAGAGCTGCTGGCCAGGCAGAGCACACTTCTTATCTGATGAAAGGGAGCTGAAGAAGCTTTCAAGGCACCGGGTAGAAATATGTTGACTTTTGTATACAGAATCCACTAGTTATAGTGTGATTATCTGAGTAGATCCCTGCTTTATCTGATGACAGGGAACATGAAGGAACTTTCAAGCTGCTGTGGAGAAAAGGTGTTGTCTTTTGTATACAGAATCCACTAGTTGTAGTGTGATTATTTGAGTGAACATTTCACACGATCCCTTATGCACGGCTCTGTGCTCTGGCTGTGTCTCTCTATCTCTCTCTCTCAGCTCAGCGTGGCTTGTTTACATTTGATTCTTAGCAGATAAGGCACGTCCTGGCAAAACCCCTTTGAGCCCAGCAGATCAATTAAAAGTCTCTAACCCTAATTTGGTGTAAGGGTTAGGGCTTGTTCCCCCGGCGTCTTGCAGCCGTGTGAACATACGCTTTACAGATGCGTCGTTCACATGAGAGATCGCCGCTGCGTGTCTGCCTCGCGCCTGTCGGCTCCGTCTTTCAAAGAATTGAAATGCAATACCCAACAGGCGCGAGGGAGACACGCAGCGGCGATCTCTCATGTGAACGCCGCTGCGTGTCTGTCATTGCCGGCAGTGATAAAGTCACTGCTAATTGTCAGATACGTCTCTGGGTCCGTTCTGTCGGTCCAGAGACGCATCTGAAGAGCGGATGTTCACACGGATGCAAGACGCCGGGGGAACATACCCTTACAGTCAGGCTAGGTTCACACGGCTTAAAATTGGACATATTTCGGTCCGTAATTACGCGCCGGAGTGCGCAAATTATGGGCTGAAAATTTGGATTACGTCTCCTCTCCGTGCTCGGCGAATATGCCGAGGGGGGAGATAAGTGACATGTGAATTACTAGCGCCGTATACGCGCCGCGGGTAATGAATGTCTATGGGCCAGCGAAGTGCCGGCCCCCCGCTCCCGCCCCAGCCACACGGCGTAATTGCGGGGCGTAATTACGCCCTGCATTTAAGCCGTGTGAACCTAGCCTCAGGGTTAGGGCTACGGTTAGAGCCAAGAAATGTCAGTTCATGTTCTGAGCCCAAATTTTATCACAAGTTGGGTAAAACTAGTGTTGGACTGGGTAGTGGGGTTCATTTTGAGGTCCACCAGTGAAGATGATTCTAAAGCAGAACCGTCTTAACAGCATTATGGGCCCCTGGGCTTAGCACTGCAGTGGGCCCTGCCCAAATACATGACATCACACTAAGCCATGCCTCTAGTCACCCCCAAACATGCCCATATTATCACACCACTTATGTCTGGACGCCTGTAGCCTACAAGACTATTTGGCAGGGCAGGGAGCCTTTGGCTCCCTTCTCCACCATGTTTTTTTTAACTGTTTGTACATCCTAAAGACACACAAACAGTGAACTAACCAAGGGGTCCAGGGTATGTTTCTTGTATTCCTGGGACATACATAGGCCATCTGGGGCCCCTATACTTGTGTGGCCCCTGGGTAACTGCTTAGTGTGCCCATTGGAAAAGATGGCCCTGTTCTTAAGGCCCACCAGTGGAGATGATTATTGGGACCCACCAGCGGAGTTGAGTCTTGGAGCCCACCAGTGGAGATGATTCTTGGGGCCACCAGTGTAGATGATTCTTGGACCCACCAGTGGAGATGATTCTTGGGGCCACCAGTGTAGATGATTATTGGGACCCACCAGTATAGATGATATATGGGGTCCACCAGTGGAGACGATACTTGGGGCCCACCAGAGGAGATGATTCTTGAGGCCAACAGTGGAGATGATACATGGGACCAACAGTGGAGATGATACATGGGACCAACAGTGGAGATGATACATGGGACCAACAGTGGAGATGATACATGGGACCAACAGTGGAGATGATACATGGGACCAACAGTGGAGATGATCCTTGGGGCCACAGTGGAGATGATACATGGGACCCACCAGTGGAGTTGATTCTTGGGGCCCACTAGTAGAGTTGAGTTGGAGTTGACTATAGGAGCCCACCAGTGGAGATGATACTTGGGGCCCATCTGTGGAGGTGATTCTTGGGGCCACCAGTGGATCTGATTCTTGGGGCCCACAATGGGATTTGATTTTAAGGATCCACCATTGGAGATGATTCTTGGAGCTCATCCTACACCTACTGCCCGTGTCTCTTGCTTTCTGCTTCTCTTTCTCTGCCTTTGTCCCAGGCCTGACATGTGCAGGGACCCTCTGGTGGTTTCCCTTTGCTCCCTATGTGCTATACACCAGTCTGAGCTCGAGCAGCACTATCCCCCTTACAGTATTACCAATTATGAAAGAACCTTTCAGCTAAACAACTTGGACCCTTCTTATTCCACCTGAGATTACAGAACTGCATTGTAATATAATCCAGGCATCAGAATATCTCCCTCTGCAGAGGGTGCGATGTGTAATGACTGTGAGCCTATGGGGGTGAATGATGGGAGTTTCTTCTCGGGTCCCTTACAGTAGAATGTAGTAAAGTGATCTAGATGCCGTTATAACCTTATATTAGGCCACTGCTCTCATTCCAGGTCCCTGGTCTAAAGTGCATGTAAACCGCAGCTTGGCTCTGAGAGCTGTTAGTCGTATGTATTACTCAAAAACCCCAGAAACAAGGCCGTACTCAGAGCTCAAAGGAGGACTGAAACTGAAACGCAACACTGGCCCCTATGCTACTTGGGAAAGATAAACAGGTGCAGCTGATTGCTGAGCAGAAGCTCACACACTCCACCACTAGGGGAACAATTAGACTGCACATTAAATTGATACCTGTTCACACAGTATGCAGAAAATCCACAGTATAATACATGGGGAGATCACAGAAATGCAAAATACCCATAAGACAAACCACTAACCCCCTTTCAATTTATGAGGGGTGGTTGCTGGTATTATAATTGCATATAGATAAAGTGATACAAAAGGGTGCCAGTAATGCATGCTAGCTTACAGCCTATTACGCCACTACTTTTTGATTAGGCGGGCTGCCCAGCACTTTTTGGGTGTCCAACACAAAATACTGACACCCTCTGCTCCCCTGTATTTTTGGGCAAAAAAATTGACATACTGGAAAAATATCAAATATGAGGTATTAGGTAATACAGTGTCCACTATATGCAAGGGCCCGCAAGCCACGTCAAGGCTCCTCATTTCTTGCAAGTCCTACATAACAATTTACAGAAAACACAGAAAAAAATGGGACATTAATTACTCAAAAAACGAAAAAAGGGCCAGCTCACAGCTCAAAGCTGGACTGAAACTGAACCCAGTAAAGAGGACAACACTGGCCCTATGCTACTTGGGAAAGATAAACGGTGCAGCTGATTGCTGAGCAGTAGCTCACATACCCCACCAATAGGGGAACAATTAGACTGCACATTAAATTGATACCTGTTCACACAGTATGCAGAAAAGCCACAGTATAACTGTATTACCCCAAATTACTTTGCACTACGAAGCTTTTTAGGGATAACGATCGATTTATTTAAGTCTACAAATAATTTTTGCTAAAATGCTGGTGATGACCTTGGGATCCTCCGTGAAGCGATCTGCGTCCTCTTCTCCTACAGTAAATCGCTTCATATTCACTTCATGAAAAAAAAAAGTGGAAAAAGTGGGAAATAAAGCTAATTTCCCCAGACGTACGATTCACGCGCCGCGGAGAAAAAAAAAACATTTGTCTTTTCTTTGAATCTCCAAACAAATTAATAAACCCCTTTTCTATACGTCAGGCTTCAGTGACTCTGCTTATTAGTTTCTGAAAAGGGCAAATGTACTTAAACAGGGACATAAACAATGACGGTGACGGAGGAGCGCTGTATAATTAGCTTCCAGGTTTCGGCGCTCCCTCCCTCCTCTAGGTGTGCTCAGATTAAGGCGGCGTAACCTCGCAATTAATTAACACAAATCTTATTAAATACAATTTTTTTTTGCTGTAAATTCTAATTGGGAAAACACGATCAAATAAATTCACTTATGGATTTGTCTGGCATTATCCTGGGACGTGGAGACGGGCGTCTAATAAAGGGGAACTCCGCTCCGGAAGATGCACTTAAAAATATGTGAGCTGCCGACCCTTATCCCAAGCCCTCGATATAGGTCCAGAAAGTACTTGAGCACATTTGGGTGAAGCAAAAACCGCTTGATTTTTGGAAGTGCTCTCTGGATCTATATTGTGTGTACTGGATGGACTGGGCTTGTAGGCTTGCACCCATAGTCATTTTCTTGTGCTGCTGCTTTTCATTATTTTATTCAAAGCCCTCGTCTATTCGCCAGACCGATAGTAGTTCAATGGACGGTCCGGTACATCTATGCATAACAAGGACAGACCATTGATTTCAAAGGACACTGTGTAATACCCCATTTCTCCTGCGGGGGCGCTGCAGAGTACTTAACCCCTCAAGCCCTCATAATAAAATGGCTCTTCATTTTTTCCTCCTCAGCTTCCCAGAGCCATAACTTTTTTTATTTTTCCATCTACATAGTCATGTGAGGGCTTTTATTTTGCAGGACAAGATGGACTTTCTAATGGTGTCATTCACCGATCCATAGAATATACTGGGAATCCGCAAAACGATTCTAAGTGGTGCAAAATGTGAAAAAAAGCATACCTGCGCTATGTTTGCAGGGTTTTTGTTTTTCCGGTGCTTACTCCTCGGTATACATGATGTGTTCTCTGTTTTCTGTAGGTCGGTGCGATTCTGTTGATACCAAATATGTATTCAAAATATTTCAAATATTCAAACATTTTTTTTTTATTTACCCCCCTGGCGCCATTTTCTTCAACCAATGATTTTTTTGTACTTCCTCCTATGGACCTGGGGTGGAGGCATTTTTTGTGGGCTGAAGGGTAGTTTTTTATTGTTACCATATTTGGATAGATGCAAATTTTTTGATAACTTTTATTCCAGGTTTTAGAGAATGTGAAACCAAAAACAACTACAGGTTTGGTGTTTGGATTTTTTGGATTTACGGTGCTCAGCTTCCGGGATAAATGAGGTTAGATTTTCATAGATCGGACTTTTATGGAGGCGGCAACACCGATTGTGGGTAACTGTTTATTTTTTTTTGTTATTTGTAAAATGGCAAAAGGGAGGAACTTTTAATATTTATTTATAATTTAAAACCTTTTTTTTCACAGTAATATCGAGTCCCCCGGGGTTTTTGAAGACTAAGAGATGCAATTGTATAAACACTGCAGAAGGTGCTCAAAGATGCCGTTTTTACTACTTCCAGCCACCATGTTAAGCGATCGGCACTCAGTGATCTCACCACGGGGGCGCCGACCGGAGTAAGAAGCGATGTGCAGCACTGTTTCTCATTCCTTTATGCGCGATTACCATGGCATCTAAGAGGTTAAACAGCAGAGGTCGGACCCGTCTCCAGGTTCTGCTGGTGTTAACTGTAACTACTGTACCCACCGCGTATGGAGCAGGCTCAGCGAGTAAGCCTGCTCCGTACTCCCTTAACACTGTCGTAACTTACTAAAACATTATGTTAAGACTTTAAACACCGCTCCCTCAAGTTACAATGGCTGCAGGATACATAAGGGGCACCACATTTATCAGCGCTTGGATACCTGTGGCATATTGTAACCTCTTACCAACATATAGGTACATCATGCTGTTGGTAAGGAACAATGGAGCGCGGTCACTTTATGGGTGCCGGCAGTCTGCCCTGATCGCTGGCTTCTTACACAGACAGTCCTGGAGCTAATCTAGGTCCCCAGGGCTGAATGTGCAGCTGTTCCCCGGGCTCTGTCGGGTCACTGGGAGTCCCGATCACCCTACAGAGTAGGGGAAAGCCCTATGATTATGTTTCAGTCACGAACTGCGGCAATCAAAGGGTTAAGTGTCGGGGAGCAGAGGTGGGGGCCGCAAACCCCGACGTCGCTGCAGACGAACTACCTGAAATGGTCTTTAAGGGGTTAATTACAGCTTCCACCCGCCACCGCTGTTTTACCACTTAAGGCATGTTCACACGGCTTAAAATGGGCCGTATTTCGGTCCGTAATTACGCGCCGAAGTGCGCCAATTACGGGCCGAAAACGGCCCAGTCATTACGGTAATTCACAGTTCTCATAGAGAACTATGGATTACGTCTCCTCTTCCCGCCCAGCGAAGCCGCCGGGCGGGGAGATAATTCACTTGTCACTTTCTAGCGGCGTATACGCGCCGCTAGCAATGATTGTCTATGGGCCGGTGAAGTGCCAGCCCCCTGCTTACTCCCCCGGTCCCGCCCCGCCCCCGTCCACACGGCGTAATTGCGGGGCGTAATTACGTCCCGCAATTAAGCCGTGTGAACAAAGCCTTAGATGCCATAGCAATCAAGGCCCCACCATCCACATGGATGAGGAACGATGCTGCGCAATGTTCCCTAGTTCCCTCTCCCCCCTAGTGGGGGCCATAGCAGCAGGTAGAGTAATGAAAGCTTACATGGCAGCCATGTTACTGCTCCTATTATTTACTGGCATAAGCTGGATGTAATAGGAGCTCCATATTTGTACTCCTTTCTGCATAATCTATAAAATGCAGAATAGGGTACAAGCAATTGTCATCAAGTACCCAAGGGGGATTAAATATAAAAAGTTCAACCCCCCCCCCAACCCTTACAAGTTTACAAACAAAAATAAAAAAGTTAAACAGAATTGGAATGGCCGCATCTGTAAAAGTCTGATATTTTAAAATAGAACTTTTTTATTGTGTACAGTGAACATTATAGAAGAAAAAAAATCCCAATGGTCATTTCACATCCCTTAAAAACTTGGAATAAAAAGTGAACAAAAAGTTGCATCAATCACAAAATTGTAACAGAAAAGCTTCACTTCAGCCGGAAAAAAGGGAGCCCTCAGTCAGGTCCATAGAAAGTAAAAAAAAGTTATTGGCTGCAGAAAATGTCAATGCTAAAACATAGCGAAAACGCAGTAGAACAGGTTCATAGATTCAGGCACCTTCTACACGACTGATACATGCAAAAGAATGGCTCCCGGGCGCCAAAAATCACGTCGCTCTTAGACTCTGTAGCCGGGATCGTCACCACGCACATTGGGTTAAACAGCGGAGGACAGAGCCAGCACCGATCTCTGCCGTTAGCGGCGGGTGTCAGCTGTATCTTAAAGCCGGCACCCGCCATATATGGAGCAGACTCAGAGAGTCAGCCTGTTTCGTACTCCCTTAACTCTGCCATGATAAACTAAAATGCCACGGTGGGTTAAAGGGTTAAGGTTCCTCCTTGGAGAGAGGCACCATGCAGGTGTATGGAGACCGATTGCTTTGGATGCTCCACTGAAATTTAAATATACTGTAAAGCACTCATGGGAAAAGCGCTGGGACTCTGCAGAGAAAAAAAAAATGGGTTTGGGAAGTCCACAGATTCAGCTGCACCTCTGTCAAACAGAACAGGTCACGATTTTAGCAACACAGTATCTCCAGCAATTTTTACATCTGCAACAGTGAGCGCTAATTGCTTTTGGCAAAAGGTCCGGCCAATGAAAGGGGACGCGTTTCGGGGGAGTATTCTGAGCTGGAACAGTCGCCTGCCCCAATTTCATGAGGTTCAGAACATCCAGAAAGGAATCTTCTTCTGCTGCTGAACAACTACTAAACTATTTTTAGCTGTTTGTCCCTTTTCTAAGAAGCGGCTCATTCTCCAGACGTATCTGCTTCATTTAATATTTCACGTGGATTCAAGGAACGGCAGCTAAGTGTTTCGACAAAGGAACACTAGACTCCGCCATTCCTGTCTGCAGGTGCCGCTACGACCCCCCGGAGTGGAGCAGACGCCGCGCCCCCCTGATGGGGATCCTTCAAATACACCGGATTCATTGTTTCATGATCTCTGGTGCCGCCGATCACATCACGTCATGCTCTAAGAGGCTGAAAACAATCAGGTTTTTATTTAGTTTTTTTATTTTGTCCAACAAACAGATGGAGGAAGGGGATTGAGGTCCACTCACACCTGGCCAGTTCCCAAGAGGTGAGGGTTCCATTTCTGATATTGATGCCACCTCCTATCAATATGCTATAAAACTGCAAGATGGGAACGTCCCTTTAAATTTGGGTGGCTTTGACACACGTTCACTTTCACAATACAAAGCTGCAGAGATACACTAGTTGTCCTATTTTTAAATATCCAGTTTGCAAATGAACCATAAATTGCATCCCAACACAGTTCACTTATCCAGAATTAAAACACATTGGGTCACATGTATTAAAACTGTCTAGGTCTAAAACTCACTTTGTTGCCCATAGCAACCAATCAGAGTTCGGTTATTCTGCTCATTTTTTCACTTTTTTTCCCTTGATACGTTAGATTTTTTTTTTTTGTTACATTAGATTTTTATAATAAGAATCATAATAGTATAAGGGAAAATGATTCAAAATGTTATAATTTTTTAAATTTCTTTAACAGCAAAATTGGAGCTAAAATACATTTTGGAATTGAGTCACTTTTGTCTCACAGATATTTATATATAGATAATATAATGTTTTCAGGTCACCAGGGGCGGGGATGAGAGTTGTTGTTTGGGCTCTCAATGTCTTTTTAGAAAGGGTAATGTAACTCATTGGTGAGAAGCATCATGTCGGAGTGTGAGGATTTAATCGCCTTTTCCACCTCACAGTGTATTTTCCATATAAACAAAGGTATATGGGAAAGAGGGGCACTACGTCCAATAGATGGCGCAGTTGAGCTCTTCAGCTCTTTCCCATAAGTTTTTGTTTATATGTAAAATACTCCATGAGGTGGAAAAGGTGATTAAATCCTCACACACTGTCATGGTGCTTCTCACCAATGAGATACTTTATCCCTTCTAAGCCACACTCACCTCTCACCGAGCCAGACAGTAAATTTTACTTTGCAGTCGGCGATGGTGAGCTCATCAGCTCTTTCCCATAAGTCTTTGTTTATATTGTCTTTTTTATTAATATTTTATTTATTTTTTTGTGTGTTTATTTTTTCTTTAATTTGACATATTATGCCCATACTTCTAGGGAGCCTTTTTACATAACTTTTATTTATTTATTTTTTGGCTGATTTCTCCTGTAGTTGATACATTAGTCCCAGTTAGGGCTTGTTCACATGGAGTTTTCACTCCGTGTTACAAGCGCTTTGTAGACCCGTCTTGGGGACCGACAGAGCAGACCCCAAGACGGATCTAAACAATTAGCAGTGACTTTATCACAGCTCGCTATTAGGAAGACGCAGCGGCGTTCACATGACAGATCGCCGCTGCGTGTTTCAAAAGCGCCGCTCGGGTCCGTCTTGAAAAGAATTGCATGTGAAAAATATATCTTTTTTGGTGCCTATAGATCTTAACCTTATTCTGGGCACTTGAGTGCTGCTGAGTCCGAAAATCCTGTCCATTGTGTTCTAGCAGCTCTAGTTTCTGGGATGTTGATTACATGATTTTACATTGTTCTTGTGATTATTCTGTGTATAAATCTGTAATGATGATGAATAGAATCGGATTTGCTTCTGCACATTCATGTTTTGTGTTTGCAAATTTTATAAAATTGTTGTCATTTCTGTGTCACATGAATTTCATTAGTACAATATTGAGTGACCACTACTTCCAGCAGCAGATACTTGGTGAGAAGGCATTGCTGGATTTCCAAAACTAGAGCTGATAGGAGAAAACAGGCGTGATTTTCAGAATCAGTGCCCCAACCATACTCAAATTTTAGGACACCAAAGTGAGGGTTCCCCAGGGTAATAGGTTTGGCGGTGATGATGTCATTTTTCAGGATGATGATGTCATCAGAGTAAAGAGGGTTTAGGCTTTTCTTTAGAAAAGACCAATTATCTTGATGCCAACAGATAATCCTCAGCTCAGTCTGATGGAAAATTTATGGAGGAAATGAAAAAATTTGCTCCATGACGTGATTCCATCCTGCGACACTGATAGAGAAAGTAGATCAAGGTCTATTCACCGATAGCCTCTTAGATTTCTCTGAACGAAGGACAGCGCCGAACTCCTTGTATTAGTAAGGTACTTAAAAATTGTTTATTAAAATATACAGGAAGACGCGTTTCGTGCCAATGAACTTGAAATGCATTAATGCATGAAACGCGTCTTCCTGTATATTTGAATAAATACTCTTTTAAGCACCTTACTAATACAAGGAGTCCAGCGCTGCGCTTCGTTCAGAGAAATCTAAGAGGCTATCGGTGAATAGACATTGATCTACTCTGAATATGCAGAGGCTGCATCCCGGCTGGGAGAAGGCATCTACGGAACCCTCTGCAGAGGACTTCCATATGGTTCTTCATTGACTAAAGTCCTAGGGAGCGTCGTGCCTCAGCACCACCCCCCAAAGGTTAGTACATTGATACTAATATTATTTTATCGTGCTAGAGTGCACTGTTTTTCCCCCCTCCCTACCTTGTTTGATACAGAAAGTTGGGAGCAGCTGATGCAGCATTTCCAGTATTATTAGTGAATTTGTGCATTTGCTATAAAGTAAAAAAAAGTTGTTGATTCTCTATTGTTTTGTCAGGATTTGTAGAATTTGTTTAAAACGCCCAACTGTGCTATAAGTCGTGACAATGGAGCAGTGCAGTCACAGCGGATACCAAAGAGCTGCTATAGGAAGTGTCCTTATAGCCCCTACCCAGGAGCACATACATTGGGTTTATTATATCTTTAAACTCAGTGACACCATTGATATATTAATAGGCCAAGCAAATCACATTACAATGTTGTTTAATAGATAATAATTGTAAAAAAGCCAACAAATATAGATAATATACAACTCCTATTGATATCCTTTGGTAAACGCCGGGGCATGATGTATTGTTTACACCTTCTCCCCCAGGGAAAGGAATTCATATGTAGATCCACATGTTCATTACTTTTCCAGATGATGATGATGATGACATAAATTGTTGAAACATCACCAGTGCAATAAATTTGTCACATTGTTGTGAGAAAAGTTACAAGGAATAAAAATGCTACTTAATTGTGGAGACATTTGTCTATCAGGATCAGCTAAGGAAAAGCAGAGCTGAAATGTCAGTCACTGCTGCTGAATTCCTGCAGCCTGAACCGCATGTGAGAGTTTGACGCTGTAGAACCACCCACATCCTGAACAGGAAGTGGGAGTTTGATGCTGTAAGTGTAAAACGACTTACAACATGAAGTGGAAGCGGGAGCCTGAAGCTGTAGAACCACCCACTGCCTGCACAGGAAGTGGCAGCCTGAAGCTGTAGAACTGCCCACAGCCTGAATAGGAAGTGGGAGGCTGAAGCTGTAGAACCACACACAGACTGAAAAGGAAGTAGTAGTCTGTAGCTGTAGAACTGCTCACAGCCTGAACAGGAAGTGGGAGCCTGAAGCTGAAGAACCCCCCACAGCCTGCACAGGAAGTGGGATCCTGAAATTGTAGAACCACCCACAGCCTACACAGGAAGTGGGAGCCTTAAGCTGTAGAATAGCCCACAGCCTGAACAGGAAGTGGCAGCCTGAAGCTGTAGGACCACCCACAGCCTGCACAGGAAGTGGGAGCCTGAAGCTGTAGGACTGCCCACAGCCTGAATAGGAAGAGGGAGCTTGAAGTTGTAAAACCACTTACAACATGAACACGAAGTGGGAGCCTGAAGCTGTAGAACTGCCCACAGCCTGAATAGGAAGTGGGAGCCTGAAGCTGTAGAACCCCCCACAGCCTGCACAGGAAGTAGGAACCTAAAGCTTTAGAACTGCCCACTGCCTGCACAGGAAGTGGGACTCTAAAACTGGCTGTGAAGGGCAAGCTCTGTGAAACAGATAAATGGGAAACCCCTTTAAGCATCCCTAACTTCAACAACTGTGAATATGGTTCTTTGTACACTGTGGAGAGGGTTGTGGATCTGTGCATTGATTGCTTAACCTGTGAGAGGGGGCCACGTCCTTGGTTACTACATTGCGGTGACATCAGGGGCGTAGCTATAGGGGGTGCAGAGGTAGCAGGCACTACGGGGTACTGCCGCCTGAGGGGGCCCAAAAGCTCTCCTGTCACATTGAAGGATACCAGCATTATAAATAACACATGGTGCCTCCATCAACTATCCCAGCCAGAGAGCGCCTCCATATACAGTACCAGCCAGAGAGCTCCTCCATCAACTGTCCCAGCCAGAGAGCGCCTCCATCAACTGTCCCAGCCAGAGAGCGCCTCCATCAACTGTCCCAGCCAGAGAGCGCCTCCATCAACTGTTCCAGCCAGAGAGCGCCTCCATCAACTATCCCAGCCAGAGAGCGCCTCCATCTACAATACCAGCCAGAGCGTGCCTCCATCTACAATACCAGCCAGAGCGTGCCTCCATCTATAATACCAGCCAGAGAGTGCCTCCATCTATAATACCAGCCAGAGAGTGCCTCCATCTATAATACCAGCCAGAGAGTGCCTCCATCTATAATACCAGCCAGAGAGTGCCTCCATCTATAATACCAGCCAGAGAGTGCCTCCATCTACAATACCAGCCAGAGAGTGCCTCCATCTACAGTAACAGCCAGAGAGCGCCTCCATCAACTATCCCAGCCAGAGACTGCCTCCATCAATTCCCCAGAGAGCGCCCCCATCAACCGTAAAAGCC
>JAODAL010012909.1:0-93442 GCA_025379985.1 Phyllomedusa bahiana | reverse complement strand
TCCCCCAAAAAGTGAAAAAACATCTAATTGAAAAGTATAGGGATAATAAACGTATTTTTTCACCTAAAAATACACCTGCGGTGACGACAAAATTGCTGTATTGAAATTTAAGTGCTAGGAGCCTCTAGCAACAAAGCTGGACTGGGCAAAAGTGAAAAACACCTATCTGACATGTATACGGATAATAAAGGGGAAATTATTTGCACCTAAAAATACACCTGCGGTGACGACAAAATTGTTGTATTGAAATTTAAGTGCACGGTGCCTCTATCAACAAAGCTGGCCTACCCAAATGTGAAAAAACACGTATCTGAAATGTATACGGATAATAAATGTTATTTATTGCACCAAAAAATACACCTGCGGTGACGACAAAATTGCTGTATTGAAATTTAAGTGCAAGGTGCCTCTATCAACAAAGCTGGCCTGCCCAAAAGTAAAAAAAAACACCTATCTGAATGTATAAGGATAATAAACGGTATTTTTTGCACCTAAAAATACACCTGCGGTGACGACAAAATTGCTGTATTGAAATTTAAGTGCAAGGTGCCTCTATCAATAAAGCGGCTGCCCAAAAGTGAAAAAACATCAAATCTGAAATGTATACGGATAATAAAAGTGGAGTTTTGCACCCAACAAATAGACCTGCAGTTACAGAAAAGTTTCTGTATCCTATTATAAGTCAGGCTGCCCAACATATAAGTAAATTTTCAACAGAAAACTGTTAAGAAAATGCCATTGCAATGCAATGTCTAAACTAAGTCTCGGCCGCACTATATCCACTATCCTTTAAAGAGCTTGTCTGTGTTCGCCCGCGGGCCTCCCTTTCCCCTGCTCCCCTGTGACTTTACAGGGCAAGATGCTCTTTTAAAATTCTCAGCCTAACTACCTAAAATCTGCCAATCTCTTATCTACCTAAGTTCTAATGTTCACAGCTAAAAGTATAGATGTCTCTGTGAACAAATAGAACAATTTCGCTGAGCTGTTTGGACAGAGGCAGAGCGCACGTCCTACTCCTATGAGACACTGACACACACTGAGGCAGAACAGGAAGGCTGTTTTTATGTAAAACAGTCATGTGATTTTTCCAGCCAATCGCAACCATACACATTCCAGTCATGACGTCGCACACACAGCTCACCCTGCTCTATTCTCTAAGCTGATTTGCTGGCCGCCAAAATGACAGGAAGCGCTAAAAATGGCGCGATATTAAAATATTATGCACAGCTTTTAACCTAAATTATCGCGTGATCTAAAAAATCCGATCAACATAAAAACCGTGCCGATTTCAACTTTGTCGATAATAATTGCTCAACACTAATTACAATACAAGTGGTAAAGTTTTCAAACAATGATGAAGCAATTATGAAGACCAATTTGGAATTGACCCAGAAAAATTAATTTGATAATAAAAATAAAAAATACAGTTGATTAAGAATTGATACTGCAGAGATACTACAGAGACATAATAAGTCTACAAATCTGATCCTTTTAAAAATGTGTAATGGAAAGTGAGAACAAATATTCTGCTAAATTGTTTCATGTTTTCTGTTTTAATGCAGATATAACCCCACCAACCAAGACTCTCAACAGCAACATTGGAACTGCATTCTGGGTGAGTAACCAACTGGCGTTATCAGCTCTGACCTAAAACCTGAAGTAGGGCTGAAAAACACCATGTAGGGCATTTTTGGATAGGGGTCATACCACCAACACAATAAATTTTCCATTAATTTCTTTAATTTTCTGTCCGTATTTTGTCCCTATTTTTTTCTTTAGTTTATAATTTTCATTAATATTTACTCAAGTGTTCAGAGAACAGAGTTTGCTGTTTTGTACAAAGTCTAGGAGAGATTGCCAGTTTGGTTTGGGGAGAGATATATGAAATATGTGAGAATGAATTCTTGATTAGAGTGGTGGAGAGAGTGGTTGTTAAGGGGTTTCTTTTTGTCTGCTTTTGAAAAGTTTCTATTCAATAAAATGTGTTTAACTTTTTGTTTGATGTGTGTTTTTCTTTTGTTTAAAACTTAATGATTCAAAAATTTTTATTCAAACTCTACTTCTTTGAGCCCTTTCCAGAAGAGGCATGTTTTTTATGGCTAGCAAACCTTTATTGTGTACAGCTGAGAAAGACTTCTTTACAACTTGCAAGTCCTCTCTGCTGTATTAAAGGCAGTCATGTAAGTATGGCCTGTAAACTGAGCTCACACCTGTGTGAAATCTTTAAAAAAATTGCTCTTTACTGATCCATTTTTCGTAACACGCACAAAAATTAAATGTAGGTTAATGTCACACAGGGGGAAAATTATATCTGTTTTTTTAGACAGATTATAGTGGATTTTAAGTTGAGCTATTTTTTGAAAAATTCAGTTAATCCTCATTGATGAATGCATCTCATTTCATACCAGTTAGCTAACCATGTCTATTGAGTATTGGTGAATAATTTATTCAGACATAGTTTTTTCACAAACAGAATAAACATTGTGGGAGAATGTATTTAGAAAGCAAGCACCAAGAGTTTCTCAAGGTGGGTTTATGCCCTATTGAGAACAGAATTTCATTCTTTAGACCTTCACTTTAAGACCTCGTTCACACGGCTTATTTCGCAACGGATTTGCGGCTGTAAATACGGCTGCAAATCCGTTGCGAAATCAGTTAGAAACAAGTAACTGGCAGTTTTACATTGATTTTAATGGGAAATACGTGTCGTCGTTCAGACGACACTTATTTACGTTCCGGATTGCGGCCGCGTATTGCGGCCGCAATCCGGCCGTAAAAACAATGTGCATATGAATTATTTCCGGACGGATTCACCACCTATAATGAATGGGGATGGTGAATCCGTCGCAAAATCAGTTCCAAATACGTGCCGCACTTAGTGGCACTTATTTGAAACTGATTTGCACCTGATTTCGGAACGTAAATACGTTCTGAAATAAGCCGTGTGAACATTGCCTAAGAGAGGCCCACTTTCAACCACAGGACTTGGGTTGTGAGTCATGCTGTATTACACACAATATGTAAATTGGCCAAGAACAGAAGTGTACATAGTAATTTTATAACCTATAATTGTATGTTAGTGGAAATAACTTCATTCCATATTCAATTTATTAAGGTACTGAAAATAAAAGGATAGACAACAAAACTATAGTTATTAAATGCAATTTTTGTTTTGTTATGAAGGCAAAAAACATTATAAAATATTATGACTTAAGCATAAATATGCACAAAATAGTCAGGACTGATTGGAGGTCTTATTGACTTAGACTTGCAATAATGGGCAATGTGCAATCATGTGAAGAAACATCTGTGACACATTGTAAGGTATTTAGGAAGAGAATATCTAATCTGCACAACCCCAACAGGAGGTGTATTAAGATGATTTGGCACCTTTAGTTCTCATGAAGTAATCAGCAATGGTTTCACAGTCAAAAACAGCTGAATTCGATGGAAAACCAGAACTCTACTTGAAAACTGTATAAAAAAATTGTCGCAGTATACTCCACAACTATGTTACGAATTTAGACCAAATGTCAGCACTAGAGATGGGAGAATTGATTCTAACAAAGTGGAATTCGTTTAGAATTTCAGGAAAACTTCGGTTCTGCATGAAGCCGAAGTTTATGTTACTTCGCGAGAACGAATCGTCTTTTTTTTCTAAAATCGCCTAGAGCACATGGCGTGAAATGGGGCAGAGAACTCTGGGAGTAAGAAAGGAACACCCTCAATGACATGTGCAGACATGAAGCCAATCAACAACCAGCGGGCTTCTGTGACATCACAGCCCTGTAAATACGGACACCATTTTAAATTCTCACACTTCTCACTGTGACTACTGTCAATAATCATCTATCTGCTGCAGCACTATATTGCACTCTTTAGAAAAAAACAAAACATTTCTAGCTACTGGTGTGAAAGACCTTCACAAGTGTGTGTCATATACACGCTTGTTACTCAACCATCGTTATTATTTTGTTTTAGTTTGTGGGGTATTCTCCCTAAAATCCAGGGTGGGTGTACTTCTGCTCCATACACACCTCAATTCCATCTGGTTTTTCTGTAGGGTATTTTATACCCAAGGGTCAATTTAACCTCTTTATTGTGTGTTAATTTGGAGAAAAATATAGGGTGTGTGTGTTTTTTGCCCCATATACGCCTAAATTCCATCTTGTTTTCCTGTAGGGTATTTTATACCCAATGGTTAATTTAGCCTCTTGATTGTGGGTTAATTTGGAGTAAAATACAGAGTGTGTGCATTTTTTTGCCCCATATATGCCTAAATTCCATTTGGATTTTCTGTAGGGTATTTCATACCCAAGGGTTAAGTAAGCCTCTTGTTTGGTGGCTAATTTGGAGTAAAATACAGGATGTGTGTATTTTTTTGACCCATATACGCCTAAATTCTATTTGGTTTTTCTGTAGGTTATTTCATACCCAAGGGTTAATTTAGCCTCTTGATTGTAGGGTAATTTGGAGTAAAATACAGGGTGTGTGTATTTTTTTGCCCCATATACGCCTAAATTCCATCTGTTTTTTCTGTATGGTATTTCTTAGAAGAGGGTTAATTTAACCTCCTGATGTTGGGGTAATTTGGAGTAAAATACAGGGTGTGTGTATTTTTTTGCCCCATATACGCCTAAATTCCATCTGGTTTTTCTGTGGTGTATTTTATACCCAAGGGTTAATTTAGCCTCTTTATTGTGGGATAATTTGGAGTAAAGTCTGGGGTGTGAGTATTTTTTTGCCCCATACATACGCCAAAATTCCCTCTGTTTTTTCCGTCGGTTATTTTATCCCCAAGGTTTAATTTAAACTCTTGATTGTGGGTTAATTTGGAGTAAGCTATAAGGTGTGTGTAGTTTTTTGCTCCATGTACGCCTAAATTCCATCTGTTTTTTCTGTAGGGTATTTCATACCCAAGGGTTAATTAAGGCTCTTGTTTGTTGGGTAATTTGGTTTTTTATACAATGTGTGTGTATTTTTTTTTTTTTGCCTCATACACGCCTAAATTCCATCAGTTTTTTCTGTAGGGTATTTTATACCCATGAGCTACTTTAGACTCTGGTGTGTGGGTTAATTTGGAGAGAGTTACAGGGTGTGTGTATTTTTTCCCCCATATATGCCTAAATTCCATTTGGTTTTTCTGTTGGGTATTTCATACCCAAGGGTTAATTAAGCCTCTTGTTTTTGGGGTAATTTGGATTAAAATACAGGGTGTGTTTATTTTTTTGCCCCATATACGCCTAAATTCCATCTGGTTTTTCTGTAGGTTATTTTATACACAGGGTTAATTTAGCCTCTTGATTGTGTGTAAATTTGGAGTAAAATACAGGCTGTGTGTATATCATTAGAGATGGGCGAAGTTCTCAAAAATTTGATTCAGTGACTTCGCCGAATTTCCCGATAAAATTTGTTTTTGTCCGAATTGCTTCGGGACGAATCGCGTTAGAAAACAGCTATTTCCAGGCTGCACAGAGCCTGCAGGGTGCTGTAGAACGTTGCGCCATGCTTTAATATGCAGAGGGAGCTTGGTTTGGTCTTCATACAATGTTGCTGTTTTTAGTATACAACATCATATGACTGCCGCTACTCTTAGAATCGCTTCACTCTAAAATTCCCTGGGCTCTTAAGAGGGCAAAACTGACCAAAAAACTCAAGCGGGAATGTAGCCTGATACAGTCATGGTAGCGAAAGCTGGAAAAAAACAAGCTGAGGGCTCAGGAAGCAACATCAGTGACAGAGTGTGGAGGTGACGGCAGCAGCCACAGCAGCATGAGGTCAGAGAGTGGCACAATGACATTCTGGAGGTGGCAAAAACAGGAGTAGGCCACAGAGTGGCACAATGACACAGTGTGTAGGTTACGGCAGCAGCCACAGCAGCAGCATGAGGTCAGACAGTGGCACAATGATATTCTGGAGGTGGCAAAAACAGGAGTAGGCCACAGAGTGGCACAATGACACAGTGTGGAGGTCACGGCAGCAGCCACAGCAGCAGCATGAGATCAGACAGTGGCACCATGACAGAGTGTGGAGGTCAGGGCAGCAGCCACAGCAGCAGCATGAGGTCAGGCAGTGGCACAATGACACTCTGGAGGTGGCAAAACAGTAGTAGGCCACAGAGTGGCACAATGACAGAGAGTGGAGGTCAAGGCAGCAGCAGCATGAGGTCAGAGAGTGGCACAATGACACAGTGTGGAGGTCACGGCAGCAGCCACAGCAGCAGCATGAGGTCAGACAGTGGCACCATGACATTCTGGAGGTGGCAAAACAGTAGTAGGCCACAGAGTGGCACAATGACAGAGAGTGGAGGTCACGGCAGAAGCAGCATGAGGTCATAGAGTGGCCACATGTAAGTCTGTAGGTGGCAAAAACAGGAGTAGGCCACAGAGTGGCACAATGACAGAGAGTGGAGTTCACGGCAGCAGCAGCATGAGGTCAGAGAGTGGCACAATGACATTCTGGAGGTGGCAAAAACAGGAGTAGGCCACAGAGTGGCACAATAACAGAGTGTGGAGGTCACCACAGCAGCCACAGCAACAGCATGAGGTCAGACAGTGGCACAATAACATTCTGGAGGTGGCAAAAACAGGAGTAGGCCACAGAGTGGCACAATGACATAGTGTGTAGGTCACGGCAGCAGGCAAAACAGCAGCATGAGGTTAGACAGTGGCACAATGACAGAGTGTGTAGGTCACGGCAGCAGCCACAGCAGCAGCATGAGGTCAGACAGTGGCACAATGACATGCTGGAGGTGGCAAAAACAGGAGTAGGCCACAGAGTGGCACAATGACACAGTGTGGAGGGCACGGCAGCAGACACAGCTACAGCATGAGGTCAGACAGTGGCACAATGACAGAGTGTGTAGGTCACAGCAGCTTACACAGCAGCAGCATGAGGTCAGACAGTCACACAATGACATTCTGGAGGTGGCAGAACAGTAGTAGGCCAGAGAGTGGTACAATGACAGAGAGTCGAGGTGACGGCAGAAGCAGCATGAGGTCAGAGAGTGGCACAATGAAAGGTTGTGGAGGTGACCGCAGCATCAACAACAGCAGCAGCATGAGGTCAGAGACTGGCTCAATGACAGGGTGTGGAGGTGACCGCAGCAGCAACAACAGCAGCAGCAGCATGAGGTCATAGAATGGCACAATGACAGAGTGTGGAGGTGGGTGGCAATATCAGTCCCGGGTAAACATGGTGGAGAAACTGTCAGCAGATGTGTGGCATCAGACTGGTGGTGGCATCAGAATAGTGGCTGAGGCAGGTAGTTTGAATCCAGACTCATTTCTCAAAGTTTTGGTGAGGCGTCATGGTTGATGTAATCTGACGCCTAAGGCACTGGTGTGTGGAAATCCTGGCTGATCCACGCCTGATTCATCTTGACAAAGGTCAGTCGTTCCACATTTCCCATGGACAAGCGGGTTCTCCTTGGGGTAACGATGGCCCCCGCTGCACTAAACACCCGCTCTGATGCCATACTAATGGCCGGGCAGGACAGCTTCTCCACTGCAAACTCGGCAAGTTGCGGCCACACATCCAGTTTGGCTGCCCAGTAGTCCAGCGGATCTTCTAACTGGGGTGGCAGAGTGCTGTCCAAGTAGGCCACCACCTGTTGGTTCACGGACTGCTCCAGGTCCTGCTGCTGCTGCTGCTGGCGACTGCCCTCCTCACTAGGTGGGTGAAGGAAGCTGCTCATCAGTGACTCCAGACTTAGGTTGCTGCTGATGGAACTGGTACTGCTCCGACCCCCCCAAGTTCCCCTAGCAGCCGCGGCAGTAGTACGTGAGCACTGAGGAACCCCCCGGTCAGACCTGTCAGAGGAGGGACAATGACACACATGACTACGGAGGATTTCCCTATAAAAAAGGCTCCCATTTTGGACCGGTAGCGAGGGTCCAATAGGGTGGAGAGCCAGAAGTCATCCCTCTGCCGGATGCTGACTATTCGGCTGTCACTAGCCAAGCAAATCAGCATGCTGCGGGTCATATGCACAAGTGACTCCGAGAGGCTACCTGCCTCCATCTCCACTGTATACTGCCACGGTGCATGCGGGTCATTGCCCCATCTTCCTCATCTCGATCTAAACCCCCTCCCGCTGCTTCTGCTCCTCCTCTCTTGTCACCCGGGTAGAATATCCATCATTTCACAGAAATGCCCTTTTGCTCCAATGTCCTCCTCCTCCTCAGTTCAGTCCCCACCGGGGCTCATGTGGCCACGAGATGTAGTCCCACGTCTCCAGTCCCCTGCCCAGACAGATTTTTCAGCATCTGTTCCAGGACATGAAGCAGTGGAATGACGTTATTCATCCGTAGTCTGGCGACTTACAATAACCCTGGCCTCCTGTAATGGGGCCCCAGCAACGGCAGGTGTCACTGGCTGACATCAAAGTTACACAGGGGAGTCCTCTGTCCGCCTGGATCATCAAAAAATCGTTAATGGCCTTTCTCTGTTCATACAGTCGGTCCAACATGCGCAGGCTGAAATTCCAACAGGTGGAAACATCGCATATCAGAGTGTGTTGGAGGAGGCCGTTCTGCCGCTGCAACTCGAGGAGGGTGTTCCTGGCTGTGTAGGAATGGATGTTTCGTGGCCATTTTCAGAATCTTCTGAAGATCGGTGGAAGACTTCAGGAACCTTTTCACAACCAGATTGAACACGTGCGCCATGCAGGCGCATGGTCCATCACTCCCCGGTGCAGCACAGTCACCATGTTCCTCCCATTGTCCATCACCATGGTTCCGATTTGCAGTTGGTGTGGAGAAAGCCACACATCGATTTCTTGCTGCATGATGCAGAGCAGTTCCTCCCCTGTGTGACTTCGTTCGCTGAGGCAAGCCAGGTGTAGAACTGCGTGACACTGCTGTGCCCTACACATGGGGTATGATGAAGCAATACTTGTGGAGGCTGAGATGATGGTGGTGGTGGAGGAGGCGGACATTGGCGCAGGAGCAGCAGTTTGACAACGTGGAGGAGAAAGCGCCGTCTCCTGTCAAAGTTGTTAGTGTGCCTGGGCAGGAAGCATAATCCCCCAGTGGGCCGTAAAGGACATGTACTGGCCCTGTCCGTAGTTACAGCTCCACACGTCCGCGCTGCCGTGCACCTTGGAACAAACCGATAAGCTAAAGGACTGGCCCACCTTCTGTTCTACATATTTTTGCAGGGCTGGTACTGCCTTTTTGGAAAAGAAATAACTGCTTAGGACTCTCCACCTCGACTTGGCACAAGCCATTAGTTCTCTGAACGGTGCAGAGTCCACCATTTGGAAAGGGAGGGACTGCAGTACCAACAACTTGGACAGGAGCACGGTCAGCTTCTGCACCTTAGGATGGTTGGATGCATACTGTTGTCTCTTTGTAATCACCTCGTTGAACGACTGCTGGCACCATGAGTAGCAAGGAGCAGGAGCATCTGGACAGGAAGATGATGCCAAAGAGAAACAGCTCCCTTCTGCAGAGCTGGTGGAGCCTTGACTGGCTGCAATGGCATGCGTGCCACTGGGCGCTGCTGCTGCGGCGGCAGCAGTATGGACCGCCACATCTGAGACATGGTTTTCCCAGGCCACCGGATGGTGACGCTGCATGTGTTGACGCACGGCCGTGGTGCCAACGTTAGCTCCCTGGCCACACATCACTTTCTGCCCACAGATTCTACATATACCCCTATTCGGCTCCTCCAGTATCTTAGCAAAGAACTGTCACACCGCCGAGTAGCTGATTTTACCGCCAACGCTCCGCACTGAGTGACAACTACCGCCGCTGCCTCGCTAAGCCCCTGTGCCGCTACTTTCTTGGACCTGCGAAGTGGGTTTTCTACCCCGTGGCCGCTTGACTCCTGACCTCACACTGCTGCTACCCTGCTGACTCACGGCCACACAACCCACTTGCTGGATGCGCCTCTGCCTGACGCGCAGGCTGACACCCTCTTCTCCTGACGATGATGAAGCCCTTGCTTCACCCAGCTCCCAATTGCGGTCGGCTACATCATCATTGATTTGTGTTTCATCGTCACTGCTGTCCTCATCACCGGTCTTGGTATGCAGAGGCTGACCCCTCACAACATGACCTCCCATGCCACTCTCCACATCTATACTTTGCCGCCTACTGCAAGAAGCAGGGGATACTGGCCCCATTTCTTCGCTGCCAAGTAGCTGCTGACTGCCCTTCTCAAATTGTTCATCCTCGCTGTATAGTGGCCCTGAGCCCAGACCACATAGTAGATCTCGTTTCAAAGCTCGTTTGCGATCCCGTTTCAAAGCTGCTTGCCGGCGTTTTGACGTACTCATACGTCAAACGTCGGTAAGGGGTTAAAAACACGCTTAGTTCCCGCGAATCACCCCAAACTTGGACTTCGTTCAGAGTCCTGAAATTCTAAACGAATTCCACTTCGTTAGAATCAATTCGCCCATCTCTAATAATAATAATAATAATAATAATAATAATAATAATGTGACTACTAAAAGTGAAGTTCTTTTGTATCCTGGCAAGCAGTGGGGAAGTAATGGACCTGATCTAAGATGATAAGTGGATTAATGCAGAGTAGGGATTCAAGTAGTTAAGTAGTTGTTGTTGCTATGGGCAACAAAGTGAGTTTTAGACCTAGACAGTTTTCATACATGTGACCCTTAGTGCCTCACGAGCAATGTCTTCTCTAAAGTCAGACCAGCATACCACCATGACTCCTTCCAGATATTTCTTATTTCTTACCTTTGTAGAGTTTGGTGTCAGGAAATCTCTGGCTTCTCATTTTGAAGCAGAATTTTAGTCCATACCGAAGCAAAATTCTCACACTTATCCCCTCTACTGTGCCCCCTGAATATAATGATGTCACAAGCTGTGCCCCTTGAATATAATGATGTCACAAGTTGTGCCCTTTGAAACAAATAACTATGTTTTAACATCCAAATATAATACATATTGTACCCCGTCAAATTAATTAAATTATATGATGTAGTTCCAGCAATTAATTATGTTACACAATGTGCTCCTACTAAAATGATGTCCTCTGCAATTAATTATAATAAAACCTGTACCTCGAAACAAATATTTCACACTATACTTCCACTGTAATTAAATATAACACACATCTTGTCTCCTAAAATAAATAATACACTGTGTCTGCTGAAATGTATTATAGTACCACCTATACCCCAAAAATGAATTACATTACACACTATTCCTCAGAAATTAATGTATACCCTGAATTTAATAATAATATGTACTCCTCAACCTAAAAAGAAATGAAAGGAGAAAATGCCAAATGGCTGGGTAGGGAGGAATCCCCTGTAACCCCTTTGCTTAGGGGCCTGAATGCAAATATGATTACTGCATCCCTTATAGCTATGCTACTGGTGGTCTATACACAAATATTCACACGGTGCAAATACACGCTTTAAAATTGTGCAGTGTCGAAAATACGTTCCACCATTGTTTCTATGGGATTTCACTTGCATATAAACAGAATTGACAAGGTACTTAAATTTACGTGATTGAAATCGTCCCTAAATATCTGTTGTGTCAATGACATCACTTATAACCCACTACCTCTCTGCTAACTCCCTTTTCGACCATCTGCAATCCGGTTTCCGCACTTAACATTCCACAGAAACTGCTCTACCTAAAGTCTCAAACGACCTCCTTACTGCTAAATCACAGGGCAACTACTCGTTGTTGCTTCTTCTGGATCTCTCTGAAGCATTTGACACTGTTGATTTTCTCCTTACCATGCACAGCGCCATTGGCATTCAGGACACCGCTCTCTCTTGGTCTTCATCGTACCGCTCCTTTAGTGTCTCATTTTCTGGTTCTATCTCCTCTCCCCTTCCTCTCGCTATTGGATTTCCTCCGGGATCGTTTCTAGGTCCTCTCCTCTTTTCACTTTACACAGCCCCCAATGGACAAACTATCAGCGGATTTGACTTCCAGTACCATCTCTACGCTGATGACACTCAGCTTTACACCTCTTCCTGAGACATCACTCCTGCTATGCTACAAAACACCAGTGACTGTCTGTCCACTGTCTCTGACATCATGTCCTCTCTCTATCTTAAATTAAACCTCACTAAAACTGAACTGGGCAGCAAGCACACTGTCTTGGGGTTATACTAGATTCCAATCTGTCCTCCACCCCCTATATTCAACCCCTTGCCCATTCCTGTCACCTGCATCTCAAGAACATCTCCAGAATCCGTCCTTTTCTCACTGTGAAAACAACTCAATCTCTTATTACTGCTCTTAATCTTTCTCATCTTACCGGTCTCCCTTACTGCAAACTGTACCCTCTCCAATTTGTCCTGAATTCAGCAGCCAGGCTCATCTTTCTTTCCACCCGCTATACGGATGCTTCTACTCTGTGTCAGTCACTGCACTGGTTGCCCATTCATTACAGAATACAGCAGAAACTCATCACTCTCACCCATAAGGCCCTCCACAGTGCTGCACCCTCCTACATCTCATCCCTCATCTCTGTCTACCACCCTACCCGGTCTCTCCACTCTGCTGATAATATTAGACTACATGCCTCAGTCATCCGAACCTCCCATGCCTGTCTCCAAGATTTTTCATGTGCGGTACCAGTTCTCTGGAACAAGCTACCCCGTATGATCAGGTACACTCATAACCACCAAAGCTTTAAGAGTGCCCTGAGTATACATCTTCTCACCATTCGTGTCACCCATACACCCTAATAGATTGTATGTAGTGATAAGCGATTGTGTCAACAATCGTTATCGAGTCGATAGTCGATATCTGCAATTATCATGTCGATAGTCGATTATTGCTGATGACCATTAAAGTCTATGGGAGAGGAACAACAGCTTCATTCTTACACCCAAACAGGTGAGATGCTGGAATTAACATCCACAACAGTAAACTGGATACATGTTTCATTTTAGGAAAGACAATTAGGCTATAAGTCACAGAAAAAAATTCATATACTAAAATAGTTCATTATGTTCAATGGCTAACCGAAAACATGAGGATGGCGTAGCCACAACAGGTACAGCAGTAGCAGGTGCAAAGGGGCCCCTTTTACACATTGGAAATGGCACATGGGAACTGGCAGGAGACCCCTATCACTTTTTGCACCAGGGACCAACATCTCGTCACATATGTGGTGGCAGCAAAAACATCCTAACCGGGAACGCGGAGGTTCAGCTGGCAGGGCCCTAGGGGGTCTAGTTGGTCAACGAGCCCTGTCTCACATTATTGCATTCTACTGTCAATTTGTGTTGGTGGAACGAAATTGCTCACTTTTGATTTGGAACGTGGATCAAGGAGGGTGGACAACCAGTAATCGCTGTTCGTTTTGATGGCCTTGAAGCCTGGGAAATACGCTTTTTCAATAAGACCTTTACTATTCTTTTTTTTTTTTTTTACAGCGGCATGACCCAAAATCCACACAGATGCCCTTATGGACCGTCAGATTAAAAAGTGCAGTGTCCAGTTCAACTAAAATGGTGGTTCAAAGACAACTTTCTTCTGGCACTTTGACAAATGTCCTGGACCGCAGCATGACCCTCAAACCTGCATGACCCACAGACGACAAAGTGCCGGAAGAAAGTAGTATTTGAAGCACCATTTTAGTTGAACTGGACATTGACTGTACCTGTCATTTAAAGCAGCATGACCCCAAAATGCACACAGATGCCCTTATGGACCCTCAGATTAAAAAGTGCCGGCAGAAAGTAGTCTTTGAACCACTATTTTAGTTGAACTGGACATTGACTATACCTGTCCTGTACCACAGCATGACCCTCAAACCTGCATGACCCTCAAATTAAAAAGTGCCAGAATAAAGTAGTCTTTGAACCACCATTTTAGTTGAACTGGACATTGACTATACCTGTCCTTTACCACAGCATGACCCTAAAACCTGCATGACCCACAGATTAAAAAGTGCCAGAAGAAAGTAGCATTTGAACAACCATTTTAGTTGAACTGGACATCAACTATCCGTGTCCTGAACCGCAGCATGACCCTTAAATCTGCATGACCCACAGATTAAAAAGTACCGGAAGAAAGTAGTCTTTGAACCACCATTTTAGTTGAATTGGACATTGACTATCCATATCCTGTACTGCAGCATGACCCAAAAACCTGCACAGGTGCCCTTATGGACCATCAGCAGAAAATTTCGCAATAAGAAATAAACTATAGTAAAAAAAACAAGTTTTCCAGTACTGCTGCTGCTACTGTCAAGTAGGTTGAAGGAAATTACTGATGAGGCTCTAAACGTGGATCACGGAGGTTCAGCTGGCAGGGCCGGACTTACAGTGGGTGTGGTGAGAGCCAGGGCTGAATGAGATATGGCAGTTTTACAACGCTGACATGTAGCACCAATTACTATAAAATATCTGCAACCCAATTTGCATACAAGTGCACGATTTGCGCCAAAGTGAGATGCACTGAGTGAAATAGAAGTATTTAAAAGTTATATGGATTACATATGGCGGTTTTGGCACCACTGAAAACAGGCGCCAGTTACTATAAAATATCTGTAACCCAATTTGCGTACAAGTGCTCGATTTGAGCCAAACTGAGATGCATTTAGTGAAATAGAACTATTTAAAAGTTATATCGATTACATATGGCGGTTTTGACACCACTGACAACAGGCGGCAGTTACTATAAAATATCTGTAACCCAATCTGCGTACAAGGGGACAATTAGCAAAAAACTGGGATGTACAGACACCAATAGAAATGCAAAAACAAAAGGGACAATTTCTCCTCAGGTGGGAGGTCTGCTGGCCACAAAGTGTTAAAAAAAATTGCTATTTCCATGTGAGTTCAGATCAGGAGAGACTAGGCTGCACATCATCAACCCTCCTTTCCGACTACCCCACCCCCACCCTCTTTGGCTGCACACAGCCCTAGATTTTTTTACAAGTCTCTCTCTAACTAAATCAGAACTTAAATTTTCTAATCTAACTATATCCTAAGCTTCACAACTACAAGGATGGTTTTCTGCATAAAAGAAGACCGTCTCTCTGAGCTTTGACAACAGCTATTGGGACAGGCTATTGGGAGTCGCATACAGAAAACGAGGTCATGTGACTTTTGCAGCCAATGAGATCCATACACTGCCCAATCATGACATCATACACCCAGCTCACCCTGCTCTATGCTCTTCTCTGATTGGCTGGCCCACAAAATTACAGGAAGCGCTGAAAAAGGCGCAATTGTAAGCATGATAACGATTATCGTTACGAGATTCAAGTAAAATATCGCATCATCGCGAAACCCAATAAACTTTTGTCGATAGTATCGCTCATCCCTAATTGTAAGCTCTTGCAAGCAGGGCCCTCACACCTTGTTTCTGATCTGTAAGTAGCTTTTTCTGTATTATGTTTGTACTTATATCCTCTAAAGTGCTGCAGAATATGTTGGTCCTATATAAATAAAGATGATGATGATTATTATTATTTTAATTATTTTTATTATTATTATTATTATTATTATTACTGGAATTAACCCCTTCCCGACATTTTACATATGCATACGCCATAGTGACTTCTCGCAAATGGACGTATGCATACGTCCTCGCGATCGTATGGGCGAGCCGCGCACGATCGCGACATGGAACCAGCGGTAAATTACCGCTGGCTTCATGCCACATCACCCCCGGCCAGAGTGTGCTCTGGCCGCAGGTGATTAACGCTTCATTATCACGACATCGCGGTCGCAATAATGAAGCTGCAGGCAGGAGTAGTGAGCTCCTGCTGCCTGCGATCCGGCGCTCCGCACCGCTAATGGTCTCCTTACCAGACTCCCCGGAGGCTTTCTTAAAGCATCCGGGTAGTCTGGTAACGTCACCATGCCCACAATGCATTGTGGGCATGGTGATCGGCAGTTGCCATGGCAACCAGTACACAGCAGCAACACTGTGTACAGGTCTACCACTGTAACAGCAATCTGACGATTGCTGTTACAGTTCCCCACTGGGGAAAGGTGAAAAAATTTTAAAAAGTAAAAAAAAAAGTAAAAAAAGTAAAACACAAGCACAAAAAATAAAATAAAAAACACGCACACCGCCCTTTTCCCCTTTACAAACACCAATCTCCCCAAAAAATAAACAAAGTACACATATTTGTTATCGCTGCGTGCGTAATTACCCACCCTATAAATCTGTCATGTTAATTAACCCGTATGGTGAACGCCATAAAAAACAAAAACAAAAAACCATCACAGAATTGTGATTTTTGTTCATCCTGCGGAACATAAAATGGAATAAAAAGCGATCAAAAACTCATATAAAAGCCAAAGTTGTACCAATTAAAACGTCAGTTCATCCTGCAAAAAAACCATCCTTAAACGTCTCTGTATACAGAAAAATAAAAAAGTTATGGCTCTCAAGAGATATCGATGCATAAATATTGTTTTACACAATAAAACACTTTTTTTTTAAAGTGCTTTAAAATAAAAGAAACTATATAAATTGTGTATCACCGTAATTGCATTGACCAAGAGAGTAAAGCTAACTGGTCATGAATACTGCATGGTGAGCGCTGTTAGAAATAAAAATAAAAAACACTACTAGGATTGCAGTATTTTCTTCACCGTGCCTTCCAAAAAACGGATTTAAAACCGATCAAAAAGTCCTGTCCCCGCAAAAATTATACCAATAAAAATGTCAACTCATCCTGCAAAAAACAACGCCATACACATCTCTTTACACAGAAAAATAAAAATGTTATGGCTCTCAGACTATGGCGATGCAAAAATCTGTTTTCCTTTTTGAATAAAAGTGTTATTGTGTAAAAGCAGTAAAACATAAAAGAAATATACAAATTGGGTATCTCTGTAATCTTATCAACCTGCTGAGTAATACTAGCATGTCATTTATATTGCATTGTGACCGTTGTAAAAAATAAAAATAAAAACACTACTAGGAATGCTGTATTTTGCTCAAAATGCCTCACAAAAACCGTAATAAAAAGTGATCAAAGCATCATATGCACCACATAATGGTATTAATAAAAATGTCAACTCATCCCTCAAATAACAAGCCCATAATGAGCTCCGTATACAGAAAACTGAAAAAGTTATGGCTGTCAGAATAGGACAACATAAAAACGCAATTTTTTTATAGACTTATTTCTATTGTGTAAAAGTAATAAAAAAAAAAAAACTATATAAAATTTATATCATTGCAATTGTACCGTCCCCCATAGTAAAGATATCCTGTCATTCATACTGCACGGCGAACGCTGTAAAATTGAAGCCCAAAAAACAATGGCGGATTGCGTTCCCCCCCTATCCATTTTCATGGCCCAATGCTAAAAAAAATTACTATGGAACACCCGTGCGCCCAAAATGCACAGTACACCCCTAGATGAGATCCCTGAGGGATTCTGAATCCAAAATGGGGCAACTTCTGGAATGTTTCACCTGTTCTGGTACTTTGGGGGCTTTGAAAATGCGACATGGAACCCCCAAAATCTGCTAACCAAAAGCCAAATAACACTCCCTCCCTTATACGCCCTGCCATGCACCGAAACAGCTGTTTACACCCACATGTAGGGTATTTCCGAACTTGGAAGAAATTGCGTAACACAATTTTGGGTGCTTTTTTACCAGGATTCCTTGTAAAAATTGAACATTTTCAGCTAAATTTGCAGATTGTTGGAAAAAAAATTGTTTTAAATTTTCACAGCCTAACACTAAAAAATCTTGTGACACCTGTGGGGTCGATATACTCACTGCACCCCTGGATATATTCCGTAAGGGGTGTAGTTCCCAATATGGGGTCTTTTTAGGGGTGTCCGCAAACCTGAAATAGCGCCTAAATCAAATCGTATTGTAAATGAGACCCCAAAGTCCAATAGGTGCTCCTCCTATTCTGGGGCTTGTGGTTGAGCCAAATAGCACACTAGGGCAACATATGGGATATCGCTGAAACGGCAGAATCTGTGTAAACTATGAGTAGCATTTCCCTGATCACATTTACCGTATTCTTGTGAATAATAGATAAAAATTGAAAATCTGCAAGAAAAGTGAAATTTTGAAATCTTACCTCCACTTTGCTTTAATTCCTATGAAACCCCTAATGGGTTAATAAACTTCCTAAATGCTGTTTTGAATACTTTAAGGGGTGTAGTTTCTTAGATGGAGTGATTTATAGGGGTACGTAACATACAGGCCAATCAAAGTCACGTTACAACTGGACTGGTCCCTAAAAAAAGTGTATTGCAAATGTTCTTGAAGATTTGAAAATTACTACTAAATCTCTAAGCCCCCTAATGTCGTAAAAATAAAAGACATTTAAAAAAATGATGCCAACCTACAGCAGACATATGGTAAATGCTAGTTATAAACTATTTTGAGTGGAATAACTATCTGTCTTACATGCACAAATTTTTGAAGTTTGAAATTCATGATACTTTGATATTTTTCACAAATAAACAAGCATTTTTTGGACCAAAATTTCTTACTATCTTAAAGCACAATGTGTTACGAGAAAACAGTATCTGAATCACATGGATAGGTTAAAGTGTCAAAAAGTTATTCTCACATAAAGTGACACATACTAGATTTAAAAAATGGGGCTCTGTCAGAGAGGCCAAAACTGGCTCTGGCGGTATGGGGTTAATGAGATTGAACATTGTTTGAGGCTTATTTCGGGGCATATTGTAGCACAAAATATGCCCCAAAAATAAGCATAAAATTACAATGTGTGAACATACACTAATATTTTTAGGTGGTTTGCATTTTATAAAATCAAGCCAAACTGTTTATATTCTTAACAACTGTCAACACTTAAACCAAAACTTATTGATGAACTTCTAGGGTGTTGCTTCACAGTGTATTTTACTATGGCAAGAATTTAAGGCTCTCTTAATGGAAAATTTTATGGTTGTAGATAGAATATTTTCCATAAAAATCACATTCAGTTTTATAGTGCAGTTCTTGGGCACATCAGCCCAACAAAGCACAGTGTGTAAAATCATTTCCTGCCGTGAATGTTATTGTATCCAATCATAGTAACATAGCATAATAAGATAATATGGTCAGATTTATATCTTACTTTTACCAATGTGTGTACTGTACATAAGCGAATATGTGCATGTATTTCTGGAAATTGATCTGCAATTTGTTATGCATTTGTCACTGTGGATTTACCTGCTGGAACACTGGATATTTTTTTCCTGTGGAAAATCCACAGTGTATTTTAAAACAGGTAATCGTATCCTAACTGCTATAACTAGATCCCGATGTACTCTGTTTGACAGATTCACAGCACCTATGTTTCTCCAGATAGAGGAAACATTAATGTTTCACAGGGTCTGTTTTTCACAACCAACTTCAGGTTCCCACTTCCAAGTTAGGCTGTGGTTGGTCCTACAGCAGTGACTGACATTAAGGGACACATGTATGAAAATTGTCCAAGTCTAAAACTCACTTTGTTTCCCATAGCAACCAATCAGAGCACCCCTCTCATTCCATACAGTGCTCTGGGAAAATGAGAGGGGCGCTCTGATGGGCAAGGAAGTGAAATTTAGATCTGGACTGTTTTCATACATGTGGCCCTTAATCTTGAAAATGGCCCTATGGAAGTGCTGAAACTTAGCCATTTGTACAGACATGGGTGATTAAATCCACATGTTTTTGAATTTTGGTGGTAATGCCTCTTTTTTTCGAATTTTTGCATCATTGAGGAGGGTTTGGGGGGTGAATTCGGAGGCTTGCACACCACTTTTGCATACTTTTTTATTAGCGGTGCTGTTTCCTTTATTAGTACATGACATTTCAGCTCTGATTTCCTAGCTGAGCCTGTTAGGCTATGTTCACATGGCTTATTGCCGGTGTAATTGCGGGGACGGATTTCGCCCGCAATTATGCCGGCTGCCGTGTAGCAGGGGCGGGGTGGGGGGGCTGGCTGCTTGCCGGCCCCATAGACAACCATTGTCCACGGCGCGTATCCCGCCGGGATAATGTGCATGTCACTTTCTCCCCGCTCGCAGTATTTCGCAGGCGGGGAGAAGAGACGGCATCCATAGTTCTCTATGAGAACTGTGGATTACCGTATTGACTGGGACGGATTTACGCCGTATTTCGCGCAGTACGGCGTGGAATACGGGACCAAATCCGTCCCAAAATAAACCGTGTGAACATGGTCTTAGAGGAACAGGAAATAATATTACTAACATTTTCTGAAACTACCACAGAAATATGATACCACCAATCTCAAAATAAAACAGGAATAAGTTCCTACATACAGTCACATATGCTTATTATATACAGTATATTCATCAGTCATAGTCATAGCAAGAAGTTAAAGGGGGCCTTTTGCGTGCAAGAAAATTGTATTATTTATAAGGAATAAAAAGTTCGTGGCATTCAGTTCCAAAATCTAGTGCTACAGTATGGTGTCTCTAAAACATGATGTTATAAACCACACCTTTAAATTTTGATTCTTATAATGTTGTTTCAGTTTCCTTTTAGTAGGTGATCCCATCTCAATTTGTTATAAGTAGTGATGAGCAATTGTGTCAACTATCGTCATCGGATCGATAGTCGATATCGTCAATTATCATGCCGATATCCGATAGTCGATAATAGATTATCGCCGATGACCATTAAAGTCTATGGGAGAGGAACAACACCTTCATTCTTACACCCAAACAGGGCTGGAGAAGCTGGAATTAACATCCACAACAGTAAAATGGATATGTGCTACATCTTAGGCAACACAATTAGGTTATAAAAGTCACAGAAAAAAAGTCACAGACCATTCACTGTCCCTCTCTTGTACCACAGCATGACCCTTAAACCTGCATGATCCACAAATTAAAAAGTGCCAGAAGGCAGTATGATTTGAACCATCATTTTACTTGAACTGGACATTGACTATCCCTGTCCTGGAACGCAGCATGACCCTTAAACCTGTCTGACCCACAGATTAAAAAGTGCCGGAAAAAGGAGTCTTTGAACCACCATTTTTAGGATGGAATCCCACCACGTCTTTGTTTCTCTTTTTTTAATTGTATTAAATGGGTTGTCTCACTACAGGGATTGCTAGCTATGTTAAAGATCTTGCAAAAACAAGTCATTTTGCAATATGTGTCCATTAACAGTGTCCTACCTATTCCTGTTTTGACAGCACATCACCCTTGAGCCACTCTTGACAATTGTGAAGAACAAATGTCTGTTAGAAACCACATTTTTTAGAATAGGACCTGTAGTATAGCTGCATTTCACAGCAACATGCCCCCAAAAATTCAAAACATGACCCTTGAGCCACTCTTGACAATTGTGAAGAACAAATGTCTGTTAGAAACCACATTTTTTTTTAGAATAGGACCTGTAGTATTGCTGCATTTCACAGCAGCATGACCCAAAAAATTATAAAAATGACTTCTCAGCCACTGTTAAAAATTGTGAGGGAGAAATGCCACTCAGAAGCCACATTTCTGTTCCAAAGGACCATGATTATAGCTGTATCTCACAACACCATGGCCCCAAAACCATTGACAATGCGAAAAATTCTAAAGCTAGAGAGTAAATGGAATACATTTTTTTCATGAAACCTTGTTGTCTTTTACAGTCTCCTCACCGCAAAACAAGCAAAATGAACTTCAAAATGATTCATCCATTTTGGATACCCAGAAGTCGATTGGGTCCGGAACACATCCAAAAAATCGGTGTTGAGACGCAGATATTCGTGCACCATGATCTTAAGCCAGTCTCTGTGTGTTGGATGTGTGCCCTGCATTACATGCGTTGGTGAGGTGGTAAATAGAGATTGCCAGAGGTCACCCAATAGGCTTCTGCCAAAATGCCTGCTGCTGCTGCTGCTGCTGCCACTACGGCTGCTTGGCGCTCTACTGCTGTCACATTGCTGACGTTGTTCCACTGTGACATTTGAAGAACGTGAAGCAGACGCAACAGATGTCTCCAGTTGATCAATCAGCACGGTCTCTAATTCCTGCATTTTAATCTCTATTTGGTTTGGGGGAAGGAAAGTACTGAGTTTTGCTTTGTTTTGGGGATCAAGGAAGGTGGCTAGCCAGTAACGGTTGTACAGTTTGATGGCCCGTCTGCGAGGATCATGTGGGAGGAAATGGAGCATCAAAGCACTCATGTGAGAGAGGGAGCCTTGATTTCCCAAACCTCTGGGTCGAGGGGTACTAGGAAACTGATCTTCCTCATTTTCATCCTCCGCCTCAATTTCGTGCCAACCTCTTTCCAAGGCATGGACATCGGTAATGTCGGTGTCCAGGAATACCTCAGCCTCCTCCTCCTCAAATTCCTCCGGCACAGCTTCAACACAGCCCTGACTTGCCTCAGATGATGCACCCTGAGAGCTGAAGCGCCGCCTTGCACTAGCCCTGAACCACTGCCTAATGAAGACCGATAAAATTGTGAAATTGTCGGAACTTGTGGATTCGACGGAGAGAAAGGCTCCGTGTCCGCATCTGTGTCCGTCTCCTCCTCCGTCGCTGGTGGGAGCTGATGTTTCATAGTGTCCAACGATCTTTCCAAAACTAAGATCACCACAATGCTCATGCTGACATGGGCATTGTCCACACTGACCATTTTGGTGGCTTCTTCAAAACTGGCAAGGATGGTGCAGACCTATTTCACCTGCCTCGACTCTCGGTGACTCAACATCCCGAGGTCCGCACCGCTGCTTGTCAGGCCATGTGTCACTTCGTACTGCGTAATGGCATTGCGCTGCTGCCACAATCGCTGGAGCATGTGGAGGGTGGAATTCCAGCGTGTTGCCACGTCAACAATGAGACGGTTGACGGGGAGGCCGAGCTGACGCTGCAACGCAGCCAGGCGGGACGAAGCAGGGTGCGAACGGCGGAAGTGTGAGCTCAGACCTCGAGCCTTCCTCAGCAGGCAGTCCAGACCCGGGTAGCGCTTTAGAAATTTCTGGACGACAAGGTTCATGACATGTGCCAGGCAAGGGATGTGCTCCAGCCTACCGATCTTAAGGGCGGCCAGCAGATTTCGACCGTTATCGCACACCACCTTGCCTGGCACAAGGTTCTTGTCACCCAGCCAGCACTCGGTCTCGTTGAAAAGAGCCGTCCACAGCTCCTGACCTGTGCGTTGACGGTCTCCAAGACAGATTAATTTCAACACGGCCTGGTTTCTCTGGGCACGAAAATAATTATGGGGGAAAGAACCCTGCACCATCCCTGTGGTTTTGAAGAGTGTGCGCTGAGCCTGAGAGCCACCGTCACCACCAGAGACATCCACCCAGCTCACCCAGTGAGCTGTCACAGAGATATAGCGGCCTTGGCCGTGCTTACTAGTCTATGTGTCGGTGGTCAGATGGACTTTGCCGGACACAGATGCAGACAACGTGCTTAAAATTTTAGATGACACGTGGCTTGCCAGGGCAGGGATGGCTTTTATGGAAAAGAAATGCCTGCTCGGTATCTGGTATTGGGTGCAGGCAAGGGCCATGATGTGGCGGAACCCATCTGTGTCCACCAGACAGAAAGACAACATTTTCAAGGCCAAGAGCCTGGCAATGCTGACATTCAGGCTTTTGGCTTTGGGATGGTTTTGGTTAAAGTGTTTCTTCTGCTCCCAAACCTGGTAGATGGAAGGCTGGCTGTTAGACTGGCTGCTGTACAGTGTGCAGGTCGTCAAACTGGTGGAAGGAGAAGGGGTAGGATGGGTCTCTGGTGGGGCTGGTGGTACTCGGGCGACAGTGAAGGCAGAAGCGGAGGCTGATCCTTGATCATGACTCTGAGAGACATGGGCAGCTGAAGAACGCTTGGTGGTGGCGGAGGAGGATTAGGCAGAGACAGAGGGTGTGACAGTGGTTGGAAGCCTGGGATCGGTGTGGCCTTTTTTGGCCAAGTGTTCCCTCCATTTCAACTCATGCATTCGCTGCATGTGACTAGACATGTTGGTGGTGGTTAAACACCTAAGAATCTTGCCTCTACTGATGCGTTTACGGCAAAGGCGGCATATGACATCACTGGATGAATCAGAGGCGTGCTCTAAAAAGGCCCAGGCTTGAGAGGTGTTGGACCTTTTCGATGACGATAAGTGAGGAGCAGTGTTTCTGCTGATCGTGGCTGGCGGAATAATCTCAGCAGACTTGTGCGACCGCCCTCTCCCTTTTTGAGGCAGGAGCCAGACTGACACTATCCCATCGTCTTCCTCCTCGTCCAGTGATGAAGCGCTCGCAAGCAAATTCTGCTGAAAATACCACATTGGATCCGCAATGTTGTCATCATCATCATCAATACAGGTGACTTCCTCGTCCTGACATTCTGCATCCTGGAGCTGCGGGCTACAAGCAACAGGCACTGCAAGGCGTTGCCGACAGCCCGGGATTTTTGCCGATTGACCGGCTTCCTTCTCCTCCTCTGATGGCATCAGTAACTGGGTGTCAGAGCAGACAAAATCATCCTCTTTGGCCTCTTGATCTTTTAACATGCCTTCTGACCCCAACCGCATTTTGTCATCAAAGAGGTCTTCAGAAAATGGATTATCCACAGTGGTGGGTACACGAGTTGACATTTGAGCTGCCTTCGCTTCATGTTGGACGGATGCTGACGATGATGATGACATTTGTGGCCGTGACTGGGAGGACGAGGAGGTAAGACTGCTGGATGCAGGTTGTATTAACCACTGAAGAACAGATTGGCGACGCTGTACGTTACTGAGATTCACATGGCTCTGACCCAGCGATGACAGGCTTGATGGTCCTGCAACCGACGATCCGCTGGCTTGCGTGTTGTCGCCAGCACTGGAAGGAGCACCTTCTCTCGTACCTCTACCTCCATGTCCTACACCCCTCTTTGCTCGCTTACCACCTGCATTTCGCTCCATGTTCAGAAAGATAAAAATTTAAGAAGGTATGGAAGAGTTTTTGACAGTCTCTTATTGAAAGACGGCAAATCACAGCTATTCTTAAATCTCTCTAATTTCCTACAGACACCTAGGATTAAAAACTGAAATGTTTCTAGCGAATACCTGTGAAATGCGGTCTGGTGGAAGAACCGTAAGACAAAATCAACAGTGTTCTTCCTTCAGTCCCAGGGATTTACAACTGCCCAGTAGGACTAGGAATTGATAGTTTTCAACAAAATATCATACAAGTGCACTATCTGCGCCAAACTGAGATTCACCGAGCGCAATAAAACTATTCAGAAGTTACACGGATGAGAAATTGCGTTTTTTTGCAGCAATGACAAACGAGAACAGTTGCTAGAAAATGTTTCTATCAGAATTGTTGTACAACGTGGCTATTTGAAAAAAAATAGGGACGCACCACGTGCAATACAGCTATTTAAAAGTTATACGGATAACAAACGGTGCTTTTTGCACCAATGAAATACACCAACAGTAACAACAACATTTCTGTATCCAATTTTAAGTACAAGGTGGCTATTTGAAAAAAACTGGGGCGAACCAAAGTGCACTATGTAACGGACCTAGGTAGTGGATCCGCTGGGTCACCGCAAGCGGTGGTAGAAGCCACACCAGGGAGCGAAGACTAAGTGGGTCCTGGTTTTCACCAGAGCCCGCCGCAAAGCGGGATAGATTTGCTGCGGTGGGATTCCACCAGGTCACTACCCCTGATGCGACTTGCTTGCGGTGGCAGCCGAGGTGCAACGAAGTACCAAATCGACAGGCAAACTGGTAGTCAGGGACGGCCAAGGGGTCAGGGCAGGCAGCGAAGGTTCGTGGTCAGGAGACGTAAGCCGGAGGAACTGGTACACGGATCTGGCAACCGGAACGTAAAGCAGGCTTCCTCGCATAGGATAAGGCATTATGGATTCGGTGGAGTCCAGGAAGAGGTGGAGCCCTTATATAGAATCAGCGACTGGAAACCCCAATTTCACGCGCGCTGTCCCTTAAAATCCGGGAGAGCTGGTGCGTGCGCGCCCTAGAGAGCGGGGGACGCGCGCACCGGCCGGCCAGAGAGAAGCAGCAGGAGCATGGTCAGGTGAGTCCGTGTGCCCGTGGGAGCTAGCGCGCCCGCAGTCTGCGGCGCAACGCTCCCCGAGTGCAACAGGGACGGGGTAGGAAAGAGTGCGCCCGCAGCCCGGACCCTGTGCTGTGGCCCCACTTGTGGCAGTACCCACCCTCCCCACCTCGGTCTCCCCCTTCCTCTGGTCCGAAGAAATTTCCGAAGCAGTTCCCGGTCCAAGATGTTTTCCTCCGGTTCCCAAGATCTTTCTTCCAGCCCGAATCCCTTCCAATCAATAAGAAAATGATGTTTCCCCCTGATCGTCTTCATGGCCAGAATTTCTTTCACCGTAAAGACATCCGAGGTATCAGTTGTCGGAGAAGGAGGTGACACCCTAAGAGAATACCTGTTTAGTATGAGTGGCTTGAGCAGAGAAACGTTGAAGGAATTCGGGATATGCATGGAGGGGGGAAGCCGGAGCTTGTAGGACACCGGGTTGATTTTCTTTAGGACCAAGGTAGCGGGGCCCCAATTTATAGGATGTAATCTTCAGACGGATATACCTGGAAGACAGCCAGACCTTATCTTCGGGAGCAAACGAGGGTGGAGACCTCCTGTGCTTATCAGCTTGCAGCTTCATGCGGGCAGAACCCTGACGCAGAGATCGTCAGGTGTTGCTCCGGACGGCCTTTAGGTCCTGAACCACGGAGTCCACGGCAGGAATGTCAGAGACCATTGACAGAGGGAGGGGTGGTCGGGGATGAAGACCATAAACCACAAAGAACAGGGAGGCACCTGCTGACTCAGAATCCAGGGAGTTGTAGGCAAATTACGCCCAAGGTAACAGACCCGACCAATCGCCTTGCTGGGCCGACACAAAATGTCGTAAATAATTCTCCAGGACCTGATTGACTCTCTCCACCTTGCCATTAGTCTGCGGATGATACGCAGAAGAGAAGTCTAGATCCACTTTCAGCTGGGAACAGAGGGACCGCCAGAATCTGGAGACAAATTGCACACCACGATCCGACACAATGTGACGAGGAAGGCCGTGCAGACGGAAGATGTGCTGGAAGAACAGGGACGACAAACGAGGGCTAACCGGGAAGTGGTACAAAGTGTGCCATTTTGGAAAACCGGTCGACGATGACCCAAATGACGGTATTACCAGCCGACTACGGAAGATCCGTGATAAAATCCATGGCAATATGGGACCACGGGTGGTCCGGCATGGGCAGTGGCAGAAGCAACCCAGTCGGCTTAAGGTGGGGAGTTTTATTATGGGCACACGAAGAACATGACTCCACAAAGTCCTTGACATCCTTGCCCAGGTCAGGCCACCAATAGTAATGACCAATAAGCTGCGCCGTCTTCCGTACTCCCGGGTGACCGGCAATCCGCGAGCAATGCCCCCACTTCAGGATTCTCCTTCGAACCGCCGGACGTATGTAAGACTTGCCCAGAGGTATCTGCCGAAGATCCAACGGAGCCGCCGCAATCATACGGTTAGGCGGAATAATGTGGCTAGGAGGGGATTCTTCACCCACAGTGTCCGAAGCCCGAGACAGAACGTCGGCCTTAACGTTCTTCTCGGCCGGGTGGAAGTGGATAACAAAGTTAAACCGCGAGAAGAACAAGGACTAACGAGTGCTGTCTGGAGGTATGCCAGGTTCTTGTGGTCCGAATAAATGGTAACAGGGTGGCAAGCTCCCTCAAGCAGATGGCGCCATTCTTCTAGGGCCATTTTGATGGCCAACAACTCGCGGTCACCAATAGTGTAGTTCTTTTCGGCCGGAGAGAATGTTTTAGAAAAGAACCCACACGTGACAGTCTTGCCCTTGGAATCTCGCTGAGAGAGCACTGCCCCTGCTCCCACTGAAGACGCGTCCACCTCCAGGAAGAACGGCTTCTCGGTATCCGGGTGAGATAGGACAGGAGCGGTGGCAAAAGCTTCCTTGAGCCGAGAGAACGCGTCTTCCGCCGCCTGTGGCCACGACCTAGGGTTGCTAGCCTTCTTCGTCAGGGCCACAATAGGAGCCACCAGCGTTGAAAAACGTGGGATAAACTGGCGGTAATAGTTCGCAAAGCCCAAGAACCGCTAAATAGCCCGAAGGCCGATCGGCCGAGGCCACTGCAGGACTGCGGAAAGCTTGGCCGTGTCCATCTGAAGTCCCTTGGAAGGGCAGACTGGACTGGTGAAACTGGCACTTCATTCACAAATGTAGAAGTAACGGAGCGGCACTCACCAACTTCTACTTTTCAATACTTTATTGTAGATAAAATTACAACATTCAATTGGAAGACAGATACTTCACCGACGATCGTTTCGCATGTTCACTCTCACGCTTTCTCAAGGCATGCCAACTGAATGTTGTAATTTTATCTACAATAAAGAATTGAAAAGGAGAATATTGGTGAGTGCCGCTCCCTTACTTCTACATTTGTGAATGATATGAACGGACTTGCTTTCTTTGGTTGGAGCTGAGCACCACGTCTCCAAATAGTAATTATTTGGCGTGTATGACTCGTGGTCCTCTGAATTTAAAAGTAACAGCTTATATGTGGAGTGGTGCCGCCTTGTTTCCTTTGATGTGGAAAATGGAACTTCTCTAACTTGGCGTACAGGCGATTCTCACGAAGACGTCTAAGGACCTGGCGCACATGGAGACGATGGGACTTGAGATCAGGGGAGAAGACCAGAATGTCGTCCAGGTACACGACCACACAGGAATACAAAAGGTCCCTGAAGATCTCATTAACAAAGCCCTGGAACACCGCAGGAGCGTTGCAGAGGCCGAAGGGCATGACTAAATACTCGAAATGCCCATCCCGAGTGTTGAATGCCGTCTTCCATTCATCGCCTTCCCAAATTCGGATGAGATTATAGGCCCCTCCGTGATCAGAGGCAGCTGGTAGCGGTTCTTCACCGTGATTTTATTTAGGTCACGGTAGTCGATGCACGGACGTAAAGAGCCATCTATTTTCTCGACGAAAAAGAATCCGGCACCTGATGGAGATGTGGACTTACGAAAAAAGCCCCTCTTGAGGTTCTCCCGTATAGAGGCCGACATGGCTTCGGTCTCAGGAACAGACAGTGGGTAAACTCTGCCACGAGGAGGGCTTGTGCCAGGCAACAGGTCGATGGGGCAATCGTAGGGACGATGCGGTGGCAAGGTCTCCGCCTCCTTTTCCGAAAATACATCCACGAAGTCTTGGTACTCCGGAGGCAGACCCAGCAGGGGTTTAGGAGGCGTCGATGGAGAAGTGGGGGGCACCTGGCGAGGTGCCACAAGACAATGGGACTGGCAGTCTTGTCCCCAACGTGTTACTTCGCCCGTTTCCCAACTCAGCATAGGGGCATGGCGCTGCAGCCACGGGAGCCCCAAGAGGATTGCTGAGGAGGAGTGGGGCAGCACGTAGAACGCAATCTTCTCTCTGGGGAGCACCCCCACCTGCATAGACACTGGCACCGTACGGTAGCGGATGGTGTCTCATAGAATCTCACCATTCACGGAAGAGTTGGCTAAAGGCTTGACAAGACGGACCACGGGAAGACGAAGCTTCGTCACCAGAGCAGCGTCCATGAAATTTCCAGCAGAACCGGAGTCAAGAAAGGCTGGAACTTGAACTTGGGCTCCAGAACAGGACACGATCAAAACCGGCATGGTTAGTCAAGGAGAGGAACTATTCACACCTAGGGACACCTCTCCCACGTGACCTAGGTGCGTGCGTTTTCCGGACGAGGGCGCAGGGTACAGTCTCGTAGGAAATGCTCCGGACTGGCGCAATACAGGCACAGCCTCTCCGCACGACGTCGAGACCCCTCCTGTTCAGTAATCTGGACGTGGTCAATTTGCATGGGCTCTTCCCCTGAGTGCTGCGGAAGGGGTAACGGAGGTCTCTGGAACACCGGAGCCAGGCGAGGCCGAACTGAGTCTCGTTCCTGACGGAGCTCCTCTTGTCTCTCGGAGAAGCGCACGTCGATACGGGTGGCCAAATGGATGCGCTCACTTAAGGACGTCCGGAGATCTCTTGCTGCCAGTGCCTCCTTACCTCGGCCGGAGAGGCCCTTCTTGAAGGTAGGGCATAATGCCACCTCATTCCACGATAGCTCTGAGGCCAGCGTGCGGAGTCGGACGGCGTACTCTCCCACGAAAGTATCCCCTTGGCGCAGGTTCAACAGTGCGGTTTCCGCAGACGAAGCGCGTGCTGGTTCTTCAAATACAGCTCTGAACTCTTTAAGGAAGGTCTGCAGATCCGCTGTCACTGGATCGCCCCTGTCCCAGAGGGGAGTGGCCCAGGCCAGGGCCTTCCCAGAAAGCAGACTGACCACGAAGGCTACCCTAGAGCATTCGGACGGGAACTGGTCTGCCATCAGTTCGACGTGCATGGAGCACTGCGTAACAAATCCCCTGCAGAGTTTCGGATCACCGTCAAACTTAGAAGGAAGCGGAAGCCGGAGTTTGGGTCCCAGGGAGGCAGAGGGAGCGGCTGCAATAGGAGGAACGACAGGAGGAGACGAGGGCTGCTGCTGAGCGGTAATCAGTTGCTGCATCATGGCGGTCAATTGGTCTAACTGCTGCGCCTGTTGTGCCAGCTGCTGGAACTGCTGAGCCACAATAGTTGTAAGGTCCTCCACACTGGGTAACGGTACCTTGGCAGGATCCATGGCCGAATCCAACTGTAACAGACCTAGGTAGTGGATCCGCTGGGTCACCGCAAACGGTGGTAGAAGCCACACCAGGGAGCGGAGTCTAAGTCTAAGTCCCGGTTTTCACCAGAGCCCACCGCAAAGCGGGATGGACTTGCTGCGGCGGGATTCCACCAGGTCGCTACCCCTGATGCGACTTGCTTCCGGTGGCAGCCGAGGTGCAACGAAGTACCAAATCGACAGGCAAAGTCATAGTCAGGGACGGGCCAAGAGGTCAGGGCAGGCAGCGAAGGTTCGTGGTCAGGAGACGTAAGCCGGAGGAACTGGTACACGGATCTGGCAACCGGAACGTAAAGCAAGCTTCCTCGTATAGGATAAGGCACTATGGATTTGGCGGAGTCCAGGAAGAGGTGGAGCCCTTATATAGAGTCAGCGACCGGCAACCTAAATCTCCGCCGCGCTGTCCCTTAAAATCCGGGAGAGCCCTACCGGCCGGCAGACAGGTGAGAAGCAGCAGGAGCATGGTCAGGTGAGTCCGTGCGCCCGTGGGAGCGAGCGCGCCCGCAGTCCACGGTGCAACACTCCTCGAGCGCAGCAGGGACGGGGGAGGAACGAGTGACACAATACAGCTATTTAAATGTTATATGGATAATAAAAGGTGGGTTTTGCACCTATGAAATACACCTGCAATTACTAGCAAATTTCTGTATCCTAATATAAGTACAAGATGGGTCTTTGAACAAAAATGGTCTGCGCCAAAGTGAAAAACACCTAATTAAAATGTATACGGATAATAAAAGGTGGGTTTTGCACCTATGAAATACACCTGCAATTACTAGCAAATTTCTGTAGCCTAATATAAGTACAAGATGGGTCTTTGAACAAAAATGGGCTGCGCGAAAGTGAAAAACACCTAATTAAAATGTATACGGATAATAAAAGGTGGGTTTTGCACCTATGAAATACACCTGCAATTACTAGCAAATTTCTGTATCCTAATATAAGTACAAGATGGGTCTTTGAACAAAAATGGTCTGTGCCAAAGTGAAAAACACCTAATTAAAATGTATACGGATAATAAAAGGTGGGTTTTGCACCTATGAAATACACCTGCAATTACTAGCAAATTTCTGTATCCTAATATAAGTACAACATGGGTCTTTGAACAAAAATGGGCTGCGCCAAAGTTAAAAACACCTAATTAAAATGTATACGGATAATAAAAAGTGGGTTTTGCACCTATGAAATACACCTGCAATTACTAGCAAATTTCTGTATCCTAATGTAAGTACAAGGTGGGTCTTTGAACAAAACTGGGCTGCACAAAATAAAAGGTACTATTTCACCTCAGGTGCAAGGTGTGCTGGCCAAAAACTGGTAAAAAAAAAAAGCCATTTCAATGCCGGTTCAAAGCAGCGTCTGGGCTGCACAATATACACTCTCCTTTCAAAAGCCTGCCTGCCTGTGTCTGTGTTCGCACACCCCCACCCGCCCCCATCCCCTTGCTCCCCCGCGGCTGTACAGCGCTAGATGCTTCTTTAAAAAGTCTCTGTCTAACTATGAGCTGAAATTCTCTATTCTACCTATGTTCTAATGTTCACATCTAAAAGCAAAGTTGTCTGTGTGAATAAAGAGAACTGTGTCTCTGAGCTGAGCTGTATTGAGGAGAGATCTAGTACACGACCTGCTTTAATGAGAGACACTGACACACTAATGCTGAACATAAAGCGCTGTTCTATGCAAAACGAGGTCATGTGATTTTTCCAGCCAATGACAACCATACACATCACAGTCATGACGTCGCACACCCAGCTCACCCTGCTCTATGCTCTAAGCGGATTTGCTGGCCGCCAAAATTATAGAAAGCACCGAAAATGGCGCAATCGTAATAGATTATGCACAGATTCTCACCTAAATTATCGCGTGATCGGAAATTTCCGATTAACCTAAAAACCGTGCCGATTTCAACTTTGTCGATTATAATCGCTCATCCCTAGTTATAAGTTATAAGAGCCTATGAATTCTAGTTACACCCCTGAGATTCACACACAGATATGCACACTCTAAACATATAAACACACAGTTCTTGTTACAGATATGCACACATGCACCAACACATATTCAAATACTACTTACCGTGAGGTACACATTATCAACATCTACTGCAAATATATATTCTCATACTCATTAGGTACTGTATATATACACACCTATGCAAGTTAGCTACATCATACTCACTCATACTCACAACTTATGCATGCATATCATAAACAATCAAACATTCATTGGTAACTAACTTTATACTGTATATAAACACATGCACAATAGATACAGTGAAGAATATAATTATTTGATCCCTTGCTGATTTTGTAAGTTTGACAAAGACATGAAGGGTGGCATGTGTGAATGGGGCTGTGCCAGATATCTGGCGTCTTTTCAGCCTGATACCAGATGCAGCACCATTCGCTACATTTTTAAATGGCCCGCAAGCTATTATCAGGCGCATTACATAGTGACCGCGGCACTTTGTAATGTACCTGTTTTCGGGGGGCATGAGGGAGGCAGGGCACACTAGAACAGTACGAAGCTATAGATTTATTTCTAGGCGCATTACTGCTGGAACAGGTATACCACTTTCAAAGTAGAGTGGGTACATAAATCACGCGTGTTCTAGACTATTATTATGCGCATGAAATATTAGTTTTAACATTGAGAGATAGAATATCCAAAATAAAATCCAGAATATAACATTGTATAATTTATATAAATTTACTTGCAGTTTGCAGTGAGAATTAGTATTTTATCCCTCTGTCAAACAAGACTTAATACTTGGTGGCAAAACGCTTGTTTGCAAGCACATTTTTTTTGTAGTTGATGATGAGGTTTGCGCACATGTCAGGAGGAATTTTGGTCCACTCCTCTTTGCAGATCATCTCTAAATTAATAAGATTTTGAGGCTGTCGCTTGGCATCTCGGAGCTTCAACTCCCTCCATGAGTTTTCTATGGGATTAAGGTCTGGAGACTGGCTAGGAAACCTCATGACCTTAATGAGCTTCTTTTTGAGCCACTCCTTTGTTGAACACAATGTTTCCACAAACTTGACAGTGGGGATCGTGTTCTTTGGGTCATAGGCAGCATTTCTCTTCCTCTAAACACGGCAAGTTGAGTTAATGCAAAAGACCTCAATTTTTGTCTCATCTGACCTTAAAACCTTCTCCCAATCACACACAGAATCATCCTGGTGTTTATTGTCAAACTTCAGATGGGCCTGCACATGTGCCTTCTTGAGCAGGGAAACCTTGCGGACATTGCAGGATTTTAAACCATTACTGCATAATATGTTACCAATAGTTTTCTTGGTGACTGTGGTCTCAGCTGCCTTGAGATCATTAATAAGTTTCCTCCATGTAGTTGTAGGCTGATCTCTCACCTTCCTCATGATTAAGGATACCCTATGAGGTGAGATTTTGCATGGTGCCCCAGATTGATGTCGATTGACAGTCATTTTGTCTTCCTTCCATTTTCTTACTATTGCAACCAACAATTGTCTCCTTCTCACCCAGCGTCTTACTTATGGTTTTGTAGCCCATTCCAGCTTTGTGCAGGTCTGTGATCTTGTTCCTGACATCCTTAGAAAGCTTTTTGGCCTTGCCCATGTTGGAGATGTTAGAGACTGACTGATTAATTGAGTCTGTGGCTAGGAGTCTTTTATAAAGACAGCTATTTAAGACAGCTGTCTTTAATGCAAGTAACAAGTGGATTAGAGGCGTCTAACTGGTCTGTAGGAGCCTGAACTCTTAATAATTGGTAGGGGATCAAATACTTATTTCTCTCAGCAAAATGCATTTTTTTTTTATCATTTATACAGTGTGATTTTCTGGATTTTATTTTCAATTCTATCTCCCAATGTTAAAATTAACCTACCATTAAAATTATAGACCGTTCATGCCTTTGTCAGTGGGCAAACTTACACAGTCAGCAAGGGATCAAATAATGATTTCCAACACAGTACATTAGGAAATGCATGATTACTTCAGAAATGTATGCAAAGATAAAGGCACTTACTATTTACAGGTGTGAACACACATAAGGAAAGTCACATCTGCATAAATGTGTAATAATTGCTAACCCTTAAATTTCTTCTAGGATACTTTATGAAACCAGGAAACAAAAATGAAAAGGTATCTGACAACTCTATCCTAAAAGAGCATTTCCAGGCAGATCAGGGGTGTTGCTAGTTGAAGTGGGTGCATTCAGTTCAGATAGCCAGCGATTTGAGCCCCTTCCATGGGGATCATGGATGGGGTTAAAATGTCCTGCTGTCTGAAGAAAACGTTTAGCAAGAATAATATACACCCATCACATTTTTGTAAATATTGTATTAGATCTTTTTATGAGACAATACTGAAGATATGACACTTTGATATAGTATAAAGTAGACAGTGTACAGCTTGTATAACAGTGTAAATTTGACAGGGTCGTATGCTTTTGCCACTAAATGGTATGAAGCAGAGAATATGGTGTCTTCTACAATGTATTTTAATTGGAAGACCTGAAAAGGAACTTGGTTGGGGGTGGGGGCAATTTTATCTACATTCCAGATCTTGAGTTGATTAGGCTCATTAAGTAGTACCTGGGAAAGCTTTTTAATAAAGGTGTTAGTTCTTCAAAGAGGGGGGCAGCTGCTGGGCTTTGGGGAACTCTCTTACTGCCAGGCTGGAAACGAACAGGTTTTGCTGACCTGAGGAAGCCTTTACCAGATGGCAATGGAATGAATGCTACTGTTTGTGGTACAGGGCAGTAGGTTTAGGCCATGGTTGGTGAGGAATGTGAATGTTTAAGAGGGTAGATGGCCTAGGGTTTACAGTATATTATGGATATGTGTACACTGAACTGTTTCCAGGTACTGAGTGAAGAATAAAGCTTGCAAAGTTAAACCAACATTGTTGTTGAAGTGATGTGAATTGATGTACCATGTACCCTGTAAACCAGGGAGATGGCGATCCCAAGAGCTACTGGACCACGGAATTATTCAATACGGTGTTTGGATGTGAGCTAAAGTCCTACAATACAGTAACATAACTATTCATTGTCCCATACATTCTGCCTCCCTAGACACCTACTTATAGGTGACTAGTAGAAATATGTCCCCGGTAACACATACAGTCAGATACACTAATCAGTCATAACATTAAAACAGCTGACAAGTGAAGTGAATAACATTAATCAACATGACAAAGGCACTTCAGATGCATTAGGCAGCAAGTAAAAATTCAGTTTAAGAAGTTGAAAGTTTATAAAAATAATAATGATAATAATAATAATAATAATAATAATAATAATAATAATAATATTACAAGAATTACAACACAGTCCACTAAACTGGGATTCTTGTTTACCCTATGAACATAACAGCAAGGAAGGAAACAAACAAACAATATTCACTTTAAAACTAAAAAAGGAACATAGGATAAAGTAGAAATCCAAATTACATACAATGAAGGAAGTATCTCCCCACACTCTTTAAACTATCTGAACCACTACCAACTTTTATATTGTCCTGACAGCTTTATGGCTGCTGCATTTTCTTGAATTCTTAATTTTATTGACCTCCAGGCACTATTTCCACTAGTACTAAAAGATTTTATGCACCTTTCTATCAGCTGCTATGTCAGTGAATCAAACTCCTTTATTTGTTCAATGTCAAATGTTTGAATGACCCTGTTTTCAAAGGTATAAAAATTGCTTCATCCACTTCCCGTAGCATCATACTATGTATTAGAAAACTAATTTTGTTTTGATAGATCTGAATTCTTAATCTACATATACATGCTCTGAAATGAAAATTCAGAAGTGTTATCTTTTTGCATTATTACTCAATCCAAACACCATTAATATGGATTTTCTATCTGAGTTTCAATAAATATGGAACTTTCACGAGCAATGAATAGTGACAAGTTATTCTACAGAACCCAAATAAATTATATTGACTTCAAGCTTTAAAAATACTTTCAGAGCAATCTTATAGCATGCAATAACTCATTGTCTTCTGGAGTATATCACCTAGCATTCGCAACATTTTATGACAATTTGAAATATAATGTTAGATGATTTTAATTTACTCAATATTGAATTAAAACAATAATGTTGTATTTTCAAAGTTGCCAGTCTCAGTGATATATTCAGATTTCAGAAAACTTGAATTTTACTTTAATGAAGGTGATAAATATCATCACTTGAAACCTCATCAAATGGTGAGTAAGACATATTCCAACCACCTTTACCAAGAACATTGAAAATAATTACAACTTTAATCTCTACTTTACCATCTATTTTAGACCACCATTAAAGGATTTTCCCATCTCACACTTTAATGGCATAGGATATGTTACCAAAGCATGATAAGTTCAGGTCCCCACAGTGTGTTCAACTGTACTTAAAACTCGAATAGAACAGAATGAGGAGTAGAACACCACCATGGAACTTGTAGTAATGCAAATTTTGAAACCTGAAGTGCCACATGTATGAAAACTGTCTAGGTCTAAAACTCCCTTTGTTGCCCATAGCAACCACTCAGAGCAACCCTTTCATTTCATATAGTGCTCTGGGCAACAAAGTGAGTTTTAGACCTAGACAGTTTTCATACATGTGGCCCAAAATGCAGCAGCACACTGCAGGCATTAAAACCCATACAAACATTTAACCTTTTTCCGCATGAGGTATGTACTAACCTTGTATGGTTGGGACCCTCATGTGCAATAGGCTTAAAAAAAGGGTTGAAAATATGACAAGGTAATAGCAATAATCAAAATTTGTTGAACAAATCGAATACAATTACAATAGGTCAAATAGAATGTGTTTCAGACTAAAAACCCTTTCTCAACTGTGTATAACCAAAGGGACTTTTTTTGTAAATATTTACAGTGCCTTGCGAAAGTATTCGGCTCCCTTGAACTTTTCTACCTTTTGCCACATTTCAGGCTTCAAACAAAGATATAAAAATTTTATTTTTTGATGAAGAATCAACAACAAGTGAAGTGGAACAAAATTTTTGGGATATTTAAAACTTTTGTAAAAAATAAAAAACTGAAAGTGGGGCGTGCAATATTATTCGGCTCCTTTACTTTCAGTGCAGCAAACTCACTCCAGAAGTTCAGTGAGGATCTCTGAATGATCCAATGTTGTCCTTAATGACTGATGATGAGAAATATAATCCACCTTTGTATAATCAAGTCTCCGTATAAATGCACATGCTCTGTGATAGTCTCAGGGTTCTGTTTAAAGCACAGAGAGCATCATGAAGACCAAGGAACACCCCAGACAGGTCCGTGATACTGTTGTGGAGAAGTTTAAAGCTGGATTTGGATACAAAAAGATCTCCCAAACTTTAAACATCCCAAGGAGCACTGTGCAAGCGATCATATTGAAATGGAAGGAGTATCAGACCACTGCAAATCTACCAAGACCCGACCGTCCCTCTTTCATCTCAAACAAGGGGAAGACTGATCAGAGATGCAGCCCAGAGGCCCATGATCACTCCGGATGAACTGCAGAGATCTACATCTGAGGTGGGAGAGTCTGTCCATAGGACAACAATCAGTCGTACATTGCACAAATCTGGCCATTATGGAAGAGTGGCAAGAAGAAAGCCATTTCTCAAAGATATCCACAAAATGTCTCGTTTAAAGTTTTCCACAAACCACATGGGAGACACCAAACATGTGGAAGAAGGTGCTCTGGTCAGATGAAACCAAAATCCAACTTTTTGGCCACAATACAAACCGATATGTTTGGTGTGAAAGCAACACAGCTTATCACCCTGAACACACCATCCCCACTGTCAAACATGGTAGTGACAGCATCATGGTGTGGGCCTGCTTTTCTTCAGCATTGACAGGGAAGATGGTTAAATTGATGGGAAGATGGATGAAGCCAAATACAGGACCATTCTGGAAGAAAACTTGTTGGGTCTGCAAAAGACCTGAGACTGGGACGGAGATTTATCTTCCAACAAGACAATGATCCCAAACATAAAGCAAAATGTACAATGGAATGGTTCACAAATAAACGTATCCAGGTGTTAGAATGGCCAAGTCACAGTCCAGACCTGAATCCAATCTAGAATCTGTGGAAAGAGCTGAAAACTGCTGTTCACAAACGCTCTCCATCCAACCTCACTGAGCTCGAGCTGTTTTCCAAGGAAGAATGGGCAAGAATTTCAGTCTCTCAATGTGCAAAACTGATAGAGATATACCCCAAGTGACTTGCAGCTGTAATCGCAGCAAAAGGTGGCGCTACAAAGTATTAGCTTAAGGGGGCCGAATAATATTGCACACCCCACTTTTCAGCTTTTTTTATTTTTTACATATCTAATAAATTTCATTCCACTTCACAATTGTGTCCCACTTGTTGTTGATTCTTCACCAAAAAATTAAAATTTTATATCTTTATGTTTGAAGCCTGAAATGTGGCAAAAGGTAGAAAAGTTGAAGGGAGCCAAATACTTTCGCAAGGCACTGTATGTAACGGTTCGCAGCAGTGGATCCACTGGATCACCGCAAGCGATGGTGAAAGCCTCGCCAGGGAGTGGAATCTAAGTAGGTTCCGGTTTTCACTAGAGCCCGCCGCAAAGCGGTATGGACTTGCTGCGGCGGGAGTCTACCAGGTCGCTTCCCCTGATGTGACTTGCTTGCGTTGGCAGCCAAGGTATAGTGTGGTACAGAATCATCAGGCAGGCTCGTAGTCGGGGACAGGAAATAAGGTCAGGACAGGCGGCAAAGGTTCGTGGTCGAGGGATGGAGGCAAGAAGGTACGGTACACGGCAATCAGAACTAGACTGAGGAAACGCTTTCTCAGTAGACGGTATGGCACTAAAGATCCGGCAGGGTAACCAGGAAGAGGCAGGCTTAAATAGGGGCAGCGGCCGGCAATAATGAATTAACGGTGAACTGGCTCTTTAAATTTAACACTGCCGCTCCCTAGGGCGCGCGCGCGCCGCGGGACAGAGACTACAGCAGGAGCGTGGCCAGGTAAGTTTACAGGGAACCTCCCGGGGAATGAGCGCGCCCGTGACCCGACATGCGGGTTGCGGTGCCGCTCAGTAGCGGGGCACGAATGTGCCTGGGAGCCGGACTGGGGGTTGCAGGGGCATCCGTGACACTGTATAATACAAATAATACACATTTTTGTAAATGTTGTATTATATCTTTTCTTGGGACAACACTAAAGATATGACACTTTGATACAATGTAAATTAGTCAGTGTACAGCTTGTATAAGAGTGTAAATTTGGTGTGCCCTCAAAATAACGCAACACACAACCATCAATGTCTAAACTGTTAGAAACAAAATTAAGTGCACACCAAAATGTCAAACTTTTTTGCGGCCACCATTATCTTCCAGCACTGCCTGAAAGGGGTTTTATCACCATGCTATTTCAGACTCAAAAGCAAATTCAGATTCATGTCTCCATTCACGGCTCTTCCAAAAGCACTAACATAAGGGCTGGAGATGTTATCTCTAGATACAGAGCTCAAAATAAACAAACAAAAGGAGACTAATTACTTGTTTGAGATAACACACTCTGCTCTCAAGCTGCTATCAGAGAAGACAGAGCAGAGAGAGAAGCGGAGAGCAGGACAGTAACCTAGAAAAGCCTGTTTGTACTCAGAGCTGATAATTCTTATCTTTTATCTTATCTCCTCTACAAACCCATAAAAATAAAGCAATATATTTTGAAAATCTCTTGAATTACCAGTCCCTACATGATTAAAGCTAATTTTTGTAGTGAAACAACTATTTTAACTCTCTTGGGCAAGGAGTTCTGTAGAGCTTCACAGGCTTCCACTGGAATCCTCTTTCACCACTCCATGAGGACATCACAGAACTAGTGGATGTAATAGACCTTGTATTCCTCCACCTTCCATTTGAGGATGTCCTACAGAGCTCAATAGAGTTCAGGTCTGGAGACATGCTTGGTCAGTTCAGCACCTTTACCCTCATTTTCTTTAACCATCTTGGAGGTAATCTTGGAAGTGTACAGTGGTGGCCAAAAGTATTGGCACCCCTGCAATTCTGTCAGATAATACTCAGCTTCTTGCAGAAAATGATTGCAATCACTAGTTCTTTGGTATTATTATCTTCATTTAATTTGTCTTCAATGGAAAACCACAAAAAGAATTGTCATAAAGCCAAATTGGATATAATTCCACACCAAACATAAAAAAGGGGGTGGACAAAAGTATTGGCACTGTTTGAAAAATCATGTGATGCTTCTCTAATTTGTGTAATTAACAGCATCTGTAACCTACCTGTGGCACTTAACAGGTGATGGCAATAACTAAATCACACTTGCAGCCAGTTGACATGGATTAAAGTTGACTCAACCTCTGTGATGTGTCCTGGTGTGTACCACATTGAGCATGGAGAAAAGAAAGAAGACCAAAGAACTGTCTGAAGACTTGAGAATCCAAATTGTGAGGAAGCATGAGCAATCTCAAGGCTACAAGTCCATCTCCAAAGACCTAAATGTTCCTGTTTCTACCGTGTGCAGTGTCATCAAGAAGTTTAAAGCCCATGGCACTGTGGCTAACCTCCCTAGATGTGGACAGAAAAGAAAAATTGACGAGAGATTTCAACGCAAGATTGTGCGGATGGTGGATAAAGAACCTCAACTAACATCCAAACAAGTTCAAGCTGCCTTGCAGTCCGAGGGTACAACAGTGTCAACCCGTTCTATCTGTCGGCATCTGAATGAAAAGGGACTGTATGGTAGAATATCCAGGAAGACCCCACTTTTTACCCAGAGACATAAAAAAGCCAGGCTGGAGTTTGCCAAAACTTACCTGAGAAAGCCTAAAACATTTTGGAAGAATGTTCTCTGGTCAGATGAAACAAAAGTAGAGCTTTATGGGAAAAGGCATCAACATAGAGTTTACAGGAAAAAAACGAGGCATTCAAAGAAAAGAACACGGTCCCTACAGTCAAACATGGCAGAGGTTCCATGATGTTTTGGAGTTGCTTTGCTGCCTCTGGCACTGGACTGCTTGACCGTGTGCATGGCATTATGAAGTCTGAAGACTACCAACAAATTTTGCAGCATAATGTAGGGCCCAGTGTGAGAAAGCTGGGTCTACCTCAGAGGTCATGGGTCTTCCAGCAGGACAATGACCCAAAACACACTTCAAAAATCATTAGAAATGGTTTGAGAGAAAGCACTGGAGACTTCTACAGTGGCCAGCAATGAGTCTAGACCTGAATCCCATAGAGCACCTGTGGAGAGATCTCAAAATGGCAGTTTGGAGAAGGCACCCTTCAAATCTCAGGGACCTGGAGCAGTTTGCCAAAGAAGAATGGTCTAAAATTCCAGCAGAGCATTCTAAGAAACTCATTGATGGTTACCGGAAGTGGTTGTTCGCAGTTATTTTGGCTAAAGGTTGTGCTACCAAGTATTAGGCTGAGGGTGCTAACACTTTTGTCCGGCCCATTTTTTAAGTTTTGGGTGAAATGATCAATGATTTGATTTTTGTCTCATTCTGTTTTGTGTTTTTCATTATAAGCAAAATAAATGAATATATTAATACCAAAGAATTTGTGATTGCAATCATTTTCAGGAAGAAACTGAGTATTATCTGACAGAATTGCAGGGGTGCCAATACTTTTGGGCACAACTGTATATGGTGTCATTATCATCTTGATATACTACCCTACTGCCCAGTTTCACACTTGTCTTTGTACTTCTTAACTGGTTGCCGCCACACACGCTTGGTGCTATCTGAACCAAATAAGTTTATCTTGCTCTCCTCAGACCACAGTGTCATGTTTTCCAAAGTGGCTAGAAACGTCCGGGCATGGCGGATCCTCTGGGCCCACCGCGGGCGGAGATGGTAACACTCGCGGTGGGCAGCCGAAGTGCAGGACAGGATAGCAAGTGTTGGAATGGACACAGGGCACCACAGGAGTAGCCGTTAAATGGATGGCACAGTTCCAAGATGGTAGCAGACTTGGTATAACGTCAGGTATCAGCAGGAATTTGGCAGACTGATGCAGCGGCAGATGTTCAACAGGTAATGGGTTACAGGTAGTGGTAAAATGTACTAGTTAATGTGCAGGAGAAATAGCAGCAATCAGCAGCCAAGGGGTCAAGCTCTATGTATGAGTAAACACAACAACAAACTGACCTAGAGCATAGGTAGGAAGTTCCTTATGAAGCCAGAGGTCACTGGGCAGGAAAGAGGAACACTGTCTCTTTAAATGCAGTGGAGTGCCACGTGCGTGCCCATAGGGGGAGCACATGGACGCCTGAGAGCTGGAGGAAGCAATGGAGACTCGAATCTGCCAACAGCAACAGTTGTAGGACAGACAGGAGCCGGGACAGGTGAGTGAAAAGAGCCAGGGACACTAGAGGATGCTGCAGCAGCAGCCGGGTCCCGGAGGACACGGGCACACTGATGGTCCATAGCAAGGACTTCGGTGTGAACCGTGACAGTACCAACCGCTTAAGCCCTCCCCTCTGTGCAAGCCGGGTACCCACAAAACAGCCAGGGGTAACCACCTACTCCTTGGTATCCCAAGAACTGCCTTTGGAGGAGGTGTCCAGAGAGTCCCGGATAACTCCTTGGACCTGGGGAGCAGAAGCAGAAACAGTAGGCTCTTCTTGCACTTGAGGTTCCTCCACAGACAGAACAGCAGAAACAGGCAGAGAAACAGGTGGGCAGGACTGCTCCAGATGGGCGGGTTTGAGGCAACGAGAATGGCAATGCTCGCCCCATTGGACAATTTCACCCGTTTTCCAAAGGGATGGGCCATGAAGCTGGAGCCACGGAAGCCCAAGCAGGACTGGAGCAGACAAACTGGGCAGGACATAGAAGGAAATCTCCTCCCGGTGGGAACTTCCAACTTTCAGAGACACAGGCTGGGTACGGAACTGGACTGGCTCCTTCAGGATCTCCCCGTTGATGAATGACAAATGCTGGGGCCTCTCCAGATGGGAGACAGGCAGGCAGAACTTCTCCATGGATGACGTTCTCAGAAGAGCCGGAGTCCAGAAGAGTAGGAATTTCATAGGCAGCACCAGATGAAAAACGGGGAGTCACCGGAGTGGTCAAACGAGGAGCAGAAGCATCATCATTCCGGGTCACCTCACTCACAAAACCTTGGCACTTGGGTTTGCGGGGCTCAGCCAGGCGGACTGGGCAGTTCTTCAGGTAGTGACGGGAGCCAACACAGTAGAGACATAGATTTAACCTGTGTTGACGGGTGCGTTGCTCTGTGGAGAGATGAGTGAGGTTGACTTCCATAGGCTCATCTTGGGGGAACGCAGGTGCAGGCGAGGTTGACTCGGGGTTTCAGGAGCAAGGCGCAGAGGCGTGCAGGGCCGGGAGGACACTGGCTGCCATCGCAGCTCTAGTTCCCTCTCAGCAAAACGGATGTCAATCCTGGTAGCAAGAGCGATGAGGTTGTCCAAGGTGGTATGGAGGTTACGACCAGCCAACTCATCCTTGATGCGTCCATCGATGCCCTCCCAGAAAGCAGCAACGAGGGTCTCATTGTTCCAAGCAAGCTTGGAGGCCAGGATACGGAACTGGATGGCATTCTGGCCCACAGTAGAATCGCCTTGATGGAACCGGAGCAAAATGATGCAGCAGAGGTGTTGCGCCCAGGTTTCTCAAAGATTTTACGGAAGGCGGAGGTCCCCTGTCAGCAGGTCCTCTTTCTCCCAAAGGAGGTCCCTTGACAGCAGGCAAATGATGAAGGTCACCTTGGCACGCTCAGATGGAAACTGGTGGGCCAGGAACTCAAAATGGATTGTGCACTGGTTGAGGAAGCCGCGACACGTATGGGGGTCTCCGAAATAACGAGCAGACAGAGACAGGTGCAGGCTGGGACTGTATATGGCAGCAGGAGACGGAACCACAGCAGGTGGCGGAGAAGGTGTAGGTGCCAGTGCAGACACGACTTCATCCAGACGGGTGGTGATCATCTGCAGCTTCTGAAACAACTGCTCCAAATGAACACCATGATGGTTCACAATGGCTATGAGGTCAGGCAGGGTCACTCCAGCGGGATCCATAGTATGGTCAGTTCATACTGTTACGTTTTCTAACCAAGGAGGCAGGAAACGTCCGGGTATGGCGGATCCTCTGGGCCCACCGCGGAGTGCGGATGGTAACACTCGCGGTGGGCTGCTGAAGTGCAGAACAGAATAGCCGGTGCTGGAATGGACACAGGGCACCACAGGTGTAGCCGTTAAACGGATGGCACAGTCCCAGGATAGTAGCAGACTTGGTATGATGTCAGGTATCAGCAGGTATTTGGCAAACTGGTGCAGCGGCAGATGTTCAACAGGTAATTGGTTACAGGTACTGGTAAATGTACTGGTAAACTTGCAGGAGAAACAGCAACAAATAGCAGTCCAGACCTCTATCCTCTGATGAAGCCATTTAGTTGGTGAAACATGTTGGGGAGGTCAGGCATGACATTTTAATTTGTGATTTCTCATCTCTAATGTCACCCACTGCAGAGGGTCTCACAAGGAAACCTTATGTGTTTTATGTCCAACGGATTAGGGATGACTGCCTAAGTAGGATGTTTTGGATCCCTTATTGGAGTTAGTAAATCACTGAATATACAAGGTTCCCCTGTTAATAGGTGGTTTTCCACCAGACTTGATAATAGAAAAGTAGTTATTCCTTCACAATTAGAAAGGGATAAATTGAGAGGTTAGAAATCAGGTTTTTAAATAGTGTGTATCAAGGTTAAGTGTTATACATAATAAAAGTTAAGTTTTAGTGCTTTATAAATTGAAAACTGATAGAGTTTAAGTTTGCCTATGGCAAAATAGTAAATATAGTCATTAAAAGTCACTCTGTTCTCTTGCTAGATTCCCAATTTTTTTGGAGACTATTTGACAAGATATTTTGAGGGCACACCAAATTTACACTGTGCACAGCCGTACATTGACTACTTTACATTGTATCAAAGTGTCATATCTTTAGTGTTGTCGCATGAGAAGATATAAAACAATATTTACAAAAATATGAGGGGTGTACTCACTGTTATGAGATACCGTATATGAACCAATACCTGAATATGACTCTTATCATGAAAAAACAAACGAAAAATACAAACGAAAAGTTAGATAAATAATTTTTACAAAAAAAATTAAGTTCATAGATTATATCCTGATCTGAAGTAGAAGTGACATGTCGGAAGATCATCAAACCTTTAAACACATAACTTACCTAATTATCACTTATAGCACATAATATGTTAATTATAACATATTACTTCTCAATAAATAGTATTCTAATACAGATATAAAGTATCACATTAAAGGAAAATTAAAAACATTGACATATATTTTCAGTATATTCATTTAGCCCTTTTGGGACTAAATTATTCATTTAAAATATCCAATAGTGTTTCCTACGTTCTAGAATTTTAAACTTATCACCATTATCAAATAGAATATGTTCTAAAATCACAGCTAATCACAGTAAGTGCTGCATGCTTAGAGATACAATGTAGTGTATAACCCCATAAAATATATGAACAATGTTTATTAAACCTTGTTCTAAGGCACATCATTTCTTTTCCCAATATGTTGTAAATAAATAAAAAACTTAAAAATATAGGAATAATAAATCATTCTCCAGTTGAATTGCTTTGGAAATTCTTAATTCCATCCAAAATATTGAAGCAACCTTAACATTTAGGATGCTTAAATTTAAAGTTACCCACATTATCCATAGGTCAATTTTCCTCATACCCAGATGCAGTGAAGGTAATCAGCTTGGTGCCAATGTATTTTTCACATTCTTACCCAATCAAAAAAGTAATATTGGGACAATCTCCAACAAAATCTCTAAGATTTGGTTCATTTTTGACAATATGCCAATGTTTGTTTAAAATAAAATGAACTGCACTTTTTGAAGTACTGTAGTTCGTAATGAAATTGTTTTGCCAGCTTCTCTGTTGATCCACGTCCCGCTGTTTATTGTTCCCCATTAGGAGTACTATCCTTAAACACTGTTTTTGTAACAATTCTCCAGCCTTTCTCTTTCTCCTTTCTCTTTGAAGCAATCATACATAATTTTGCTCTACCCAAAATAATCTTTAGAATAAGAACAATTGCATCTTATTCTTTTCACTTGCCCAAATGGGATGTTATCCAATTTTTGTGATGACAACTGGAGAAACCCAAAAGGCTGTTTACGGACTAAATGAAGTTTTTTGTCCTGATTTTATTAATGGGAACTCATGAACAGTAGATCAAGAAACATTACTTGTTTTTTGGAGATTTATGTTGTGAAGCTCAACCCACGATTGTTGGAGCTCTCATGGTTCAAAAAATCTTCCAAAGCTTCTTCAGACCTATTGAAAATAAGAATCCAATTATCTATGTATATTTTGTAGAATACAATGTTTTGAATCCAAATGTGGTCAGCATAGATGTTGTTCACTTTAAAGCCCCCATTTAAATATTTGCAAATATTGGCAGTAAAGGGGTTTTGCCACAAAGTAGTATTGACGTGGGAAGCTTGCAAATTAAATAATAACATTTTCACTGTTCATCATTAAAAAATCTGTACCATTTTTGTTTTAGCTACTAACTTGTTTTAGCTACTGTTTTAACTACTACCTTATTAATCCATAGTGTACAGCTCGTCTCCAGGCTATACGACCAATGACAAGAGCTCCTCAGTCCTGGCTGCACATGCTCAAACATCAGCTCTCTTCTCAGGCAGCTACTGTAGCCTATTCTCTGCCTAGTAATCACAAACACTCACTCACTTCTGAACGAGTGTAGAACCCCAGGTGCTATCATTCTACTCCTGTCCTCTGAAATCCTTAGTAACTAGTCAAACAGTGCAAATAAATAAAAAGAAAAAAGAAACCTTAATCTAGTTTGTGCATTTAGATAATAAAAATCTACATTTAGCTTTTGCAGCGACTTGCACCTAGAGCTTCCATGTTGGAATGTACTAACCACTAAGCTGTTTGATTCCTTTGGACAACAAAGGAAGTCTTAGACCTAGACAGTTTTCATACACGTCTCCTAGAATTTTTAAATTAACTGGACAACCCCTCTAAGACACCTAACAAGACCTTGTTTCCTCATATAGAAGTAAAATATCATTATTCTTGTTCTTAATGCTTTACTATACCATTTCCCACCCATGTAGACAGTTTTATATTTATAAATAACTGTTTGTAAATTTTTGTCTAATGCATTTATGAATATGGCGACTTGCTTTGTATATGTGTGTTTGTGCATGAATGTACCGATTATGCATATGACATTTTGTTTAGGATAGCAATATTTAAAAATATTAAGGCATACATTTGTTAATATTGTTTAGGCATTCAGTATTTTTACAATGTTTATATGTATGAATTGGGTCAGGGACAGGGGACAGGCATGCATTTGCTTTAACAGTCAAGGACAAATGTATTCACTGTCACTATACAAGCATCAATATAACCTACAGTACACCCATATAATAAACAAATAGTGTTCAGATACCACTTCAGGTTGCCACTACATGACCATGATGAACACAGCACTAATCTAACACAGAAGCAAAATAAACACTGACGTCCAGTGACTAACAGGAGACATCTTCTCTGATGAGTTGTTCTCTTCTTTGATGAGTCATTCTCTTTCCCTTTTTACTTCCTCGTTCAGACCAGATCACCATGATAACTTCATCCAGTCTCTCTAGAATTTATCATACAAACACACTTTCTATAGGTAGGTATGGGTAGGGGCCCCCGAGGATGCGCATATAGTTAAAAAGTTGCAACGAGACAACAGGAATCTGCTTGGTAGGCTTGCTTTGACCACAACATTTCCTATTTCTTTACAAAATCCTGCCACTTAGTAAGGGGGCCACATATCATGGTGATACATTTTGATTTTCTATTTTTTTTTTTAGCATACATCTGACTCTAAGGGGACATGTATGGCAACTGTCTAGGTGAAAGACTTTCTTTGTTGCCCATAACAATCAATCAGAGATCCCCTTTCACTCTTCAGAGCGCTAGATAAAATAAAGGTGAGGTTCTGATTGGCTGCTGTGGGCAAGAAAGAAATTCTTAGACCTGGGCAGTTTTCATACATGAGGCCCTAAGAGTTTAAGGTGATGACAACAGCAGAGTTAGAGCACATAGATTTTCTGTCTCTCATCCAAAAGGAGAGTGCCCATTCCAGGACAGTAACTGTAAAATAAAATGCATCCACGGAAATCTATATATGTGTATATAAATATCCATCCAATATACTGCTGAATTTAAGGCACATAGCATGCAGTACATTCCTGAACATGTCAATGTGGGGGTGTCGCACACCTATAGTGGATGTTGGGTACTCAATGGAAAATCTGTAAGGCTAATTATCAATATACAGAAAAAATTAATGGCACACTTTGGTTTACGTTGCATAAAGTGATAATTTATTTACCTTAGGGGCAGACAGAAAATTGCTATTCATCATCTCCCCATGTGCATTTACTAAAGAAAGTATGGAGGTAAGCAGTCCCACAGTCCGATGTTTCAGCCAGGAGTGGCCTTCATCAAGAGGGACCTAAGTTGTGGGTATGCAGAAGATAGAGGTAGGAGCAGTGTAGAGTGCATTCCAGTACAGCACTTCAATGTGGATGCTGAGTATGAGTGTAGTTGTAGCTGCTCTCTTGGTGAGTGGCTGGCATGGAATCATTCTCATTCTACCCCCACCCCCTCTAAAGAAAAAAACATTAGGTGTCAAGCCTGCTATGTTGGTCCATTTTTTTAATACCATGTCAAAAGTTAAAGATATAGGTCACGCACATCAGGATTTTAGGGATAAGTGGATGCTCAGCTAGGAAGTGACTGTACTTCCTAGCTTCTGGATGCATCTCCTTCTACTCCTGAGCTGTCTTTATTTTCAACGGCACACCTCCCTCTTCTACTCTATGGACCACCTACTACCACGCTCCACTAGTGGTTGATAATACAACTACTGTCTCATAATAGATTCCTCCTTGTAACGGACCTCTCCTCTACTATATTCCTCACATTTCATGTCTCTCTTCATTGATGACATTCGACATCAATGGCATTTGTTGTTTACCTATTTGTACAGTAATCTCGATCTTTATATTTTTTTGCATGATCCATTTTTCTAATACCAATAATAAATATTATTTACATTGAGCATTATATTAGTGTGCTGTGGATTGCTCCGAGATAAGTGGCAGTGTGTGGCAGTATATTGGTTATAAACAGACATAAAAACACTCCAATTCTTTGGGGCTTGTTAACAGCTCAATGGCTGAACAAACATGAACCCAGTAGCTAGCAACTTTGCCATTTATGCTGACTGGGAAAAAGATCACATGTGCAGCTAATTGCTAGAGCAAGATGAAAAACTGCACACCAACTTTAACACCTATTCACACCAGCATGCAGAAAAGCCGCAGTATAATGCATGGGGAGATTGCACAGATGCAAAGTAACCAATGAAACAATCACTCATACAACCTCAGGGCATGAGGGAGGTGGTTGCCGGTACTACAATTGCATATAATAAGGCGATACAAAAGTGTGCCATAAATATAGATACGTGTGGTACACCATGCTGGCTTACAACCTATTAGTGACACCCATACTATTAGACCAGGCGGGCTGCCCAGCATTTTCTAAGTGTCCAACACAACACTGGCACACTCTGCTCCCCAGCACTGTTGGGAAAATAAAAAAGGGCATACTGGAAAAATATTAAAGACATGAGGAGCCGTGAAGAGGCTTGTGAGCTTGTGTCATGGGGCCCCATTACCAACTAATACCTTATATTTAATATTTTTCCAGTATGTCATTTTTTATTTTCCCAACAGTGCTGGGGAGCAGAGTGTGCCAGTGTTGTGTTGGACACTTAGAAAATGCTGGGCAGCCCGCCTGGTCTAATAGTATGGGTGTCACTAATAGGTTGTAAGCCAGCATGGTGTACCACACGTATCTAAATTATGGCACACTGTTTGCTATCGGCCTTTTATTATATCATTTGTAGTTACCGGGCAACGCACGCTCCCTCATGCCTGAGTTTCTATGAGTGATTGTTTCACATTGGTTAGCATACACTCTGTGCAATCTGCACCATTGCCAATTATAACTTCTGTCTGATTTCTGCATGGCTGGTGTGAATAGTTGATAAAGTTGTTTGAGTGGCCAAACAAGTTTTATCTATCTAACTATTATCTAATCTATCTATCTATCTATCTATCTAACTATACAATCTATCTATCTATCTATCTATCTATCCTATCTACTCTGTCCCGGTCTGTCTATCAATATATAATATACATAGACTATACGGTAGCACTATGATTCGAGACTTTGCCAGCAACAAACCAGACCTCCGTCACAGTCAAAATTTACCATTAACGGACAGGAGGTGTGATCCTTCTGGACTCACCGCAGCGATGACAGTAAGCCCGACACCAGGGAGATTGAATCTAAGTGGGTTCCCGGTATTCACCATGAGCCGCCGCAAAGCGTGAAGACCTTGCGTGCAGCGGAGTCCACCAGGTCTCTGGGACCACGGGGGGCGGGGGCTTGCCTCGGTGGGGCGGCCAAGGGTAGGCGAGGGGGGGTCCGGAGGCAGGCTAGAAGTGATACACACACGCTGAGGTTCTGAACGTAGACAGGCAGAGAGGTCAGGGCATGCGGCAAGGGATCGTGGTCGTAAACGTAAGCAAAAAGGGTCGTACATCTGTAAGGCCAAGACAAGGCTTTCTGGAACTCTTCCACAATAGCGATGGTGCAGCTAGTGATAGACCCATAAGGGGGCCACTGAAGAGGCTGGGCTAAAATTGGAGGCATGCCGCGGCATGAACTATTATGGCGGCACTGTCCCTTTAATGCGAAGACTGTCGGCGCGCTGCTACATCGCCTAAGGGGCGGCGCCGCGCACCAGCCGGGGGACCGAGAGGACGGGCAGAGCGAGGCCGGGTAAGTCACTGGGGACCCGGCAGCGATGAGCGACCGCCCGACCCAAGGTGCAGACGGGGCGCCATCATAGTCGGGGCACGGATGCGCCTGCGACCCGACGAGGGTCGCAGGGCACTCCTCCGTGACAGTACCCCCCCCCGTTGGTCCACCCCTTCTTTTATTAGAGTTGTAGAAATTCTTAATAATCTACGCGGTCCAGGATGTTCTCCTCCTACTCCCCACCGCACACATCTCCCGCCCCCCGATAGTCCCCCCCCCGAACCCTTCAGTCAACTAGAAAAATACGTTTCCCTCTAGTCCTCCTCATACCCAGATTTCATTAACCAACAAAGAACATTGGCGCATCAGCCACCAGACGGAGGATGGAAGACTTCCTAGAGAACGATTAAGGACCAGGGTTTGTAGTAGCGAGAACATGAAGGAGTTACGGATATGCATGGTTAGTAGGGAGCCGGAGGTTTATAGGCACCGGTTTTATGCGCTTAGGACCTGAAGGTCTTACAAAGCGGGTCCCAGTTTCTAGGAGGGGATTGTGAGGCGGACATATCGGCTGACAGCCACACCATATCGCCCCTGGAGAATCAGGATGAGGGCTTCTTCTTTATCTGCCTGCGCCCTTCTAAGTCGGTCACGACGCACGGGAGCAGGATAGGCGGGTCAGGAGGGACCAAATGGTCCCTATGTCCTGGGACCAGAGAGTCAGCAGCTGGTACCTCGGATGGAGAATGCTACGGTAGATGGTTGGGCGGGATGTAAGCCGTACCAAACGTAGAGAAGAGAGGCACCACCGAACTCTGTCCTCTAGGGAATTATACAAAATTCCGCCCAAGAAGTAAGTTGGCCCAGTCTTTTTGCCGTGCAGACACGAAATGCGCAGGTATCATCCCAGAACTGAGTTCACTCTCTCCCACCGTGCCATTCGTCCAATGGTGGTAAGCCAGAAAGTCATGCTTCAACCCTGGATTTAGCTGCAAAGAGCCCGCCAGAATTTAGAAACGAACTGCACCCCCCGATCAGAATATTTTGGAGAGGGAGACCGTGCAAACGAAAAATGTGGATGAAAAAAATAGCTCTTGCGGCCAGCGCGCGGCCGAAGGCAGACCTGGCAAGGGGACAAAATGTGCAATTAGAAAACCGTCTAACCACCACCCTCACAACGGTATAACCGGGACGAACGGGGTAGTCGGTTATGATGTCCAGCGCTACGTGAGACCATGTTGCGTAGGGATGGGTCAGATGGGTGCAAGAGACCTGCCGGCTTGTGGCGAGTACCTATTTTTCGAGCACAGGAGAGGAGTACACAGCCTGACAACTGTTTAAAACGTCCTTATCAGTCCTGCCACCAATAAGTTCCTGGAAATCAGGAGAAACGTCTTGTGGGCCACGCGAATGCCCGGCCACCCGTGAGTCAGTGGACCCCAACTTCAGGGATGATTCCTACGAAGCGCAGGGCGACTTATGTCCTTCCCCAGTGGGACGTTCCGGAGTTCGACAGGGCTGCTGGATATAAGGGCGTTCCGGTGGAAATTATGTGCTCTGGGATCGCATCTCTTTCACCCACCACGTCGGAGGTCAACGGGATAGGGCATCAGCCTTCACGTTTTTCTCGGCAGGGGCGGAAATGAATCTGAAAAAATTAAAGAGGGAGAAGAAAAGCGACGCACCCTACTCTGGCTTGGATTAAGCCGCCAGGGCAGTCCCTGGAGGTACTTTATGTTGGTTTATGATCCTAGTAGATAACAAATGGGTGCCGTGCCCTTCAGCAAATATCGCCATTCTTCCAGGCCAGTTTTATGGCTAATAATTCCCGAATCATCAATTATGTAATTCTCTCTGCCTGTGAAACAGGTTTAAGAAGAGAATCCACAAGTGACAGTTTTGCCTGTTGGCCCTTTTTGCTGAGGAACTGCTCCCACGCCGACCGATGGAGGCGTCTACTTCAAGCGAGAAGGGTTTCGCTGGTTCTGGCAGCGACAGATGGACGCAGTATGCAAATGTCCGTTTTTTTTTAGCTTGGAGAACGCTTCCTCTCCGCCAGAAGGCACAGCTCCGTGAATGCGTTCTTCCTCTAATGGCCGACAATGGAGCCACCAGCGTTGGAGAAGTTCGGAATAACTGTCGGTAAAAGTTGCAGAAGTCCCAGGAACCGTTGGTAATGGCCCGCAGGCCCACAGGGCGTGGCCATCTGCAAATACGGCTGATAACTTTGGCTGGGGTCCATCCGTAGCCCTTGGTCCGAGATAATATAACCCATGAACAGGAAGGGCTGACTTGATGGAAGAGGCACTTCCCTAATTTTGCACACACGTGATTACTCGTAGGCGTTTGACACTTGCTGACGTGAAAGGCGGTGCAGTCTCAAGATCAGAATAATAAACATATGATTGCTTCAGGTATACCACGACATAGGTATAGAGAAGATCCCAGAAGACATCATTAACGTAACTCCTGGAAGACGGCAAATCGCATTACAGAGTCCGGAAGGAATCACCATAGTACTCGAAGTGGCCGTCCTCCTGTGTTGAAGTCCGTCTTCACACTCATCGCCCTTGCTGATCCGGACCAAATTGTAGGCCCCTCGTTCAGATCCAGCTTTTGGAAAAAAGACCCTTTCGCCCTGTAGTACGTCCGAAAATATTTCCCGTGATCAACGGTGATAGGGTACCGTTTTGTTGTTACCGTGATCTTGTTCAGACCTCCCCGTTAGATCCGATCAGGGTCCCGTAAGGACCTTCCTTCTTCCCCACGAAGAAAATCCTGCTCCCTGTGGGAGAACGACTATCGAATAAATCCTTTCTGAAGATTTTTCCCGGATGCACTCAGACATGCTTGAAGTCTCAGGAAACGGATAAGGGGTAACTCTAACCCCGAGGAGGACTGAGTACCTGGCAGAAGATCAATCGTAGCAATTCAAATAGGAACGATGTGTTCACTCATGCTTCTGGTCGGAAAATACATCAGAATACTCACGATATGATGCGGGGAGAACCCTCTAAGAGCTTTAGAAGTAACCGAGAAGCGGTAGAGCAACCGGGCGAGGTGCCACCAAACAGCGAGAACCGACACCCTGGTCCCCATCGCAAAACTCGCCGTCTGCCATCTACACCTTTGCATGTTGCTTGCAAGCCACGAAGACCCTATAGGATGGGCGAGGAATACCGGGGAACACATAGAACGACAGTCTCTCTTTATGTATGCCCCAATGTTGAAGGAACAGGTGGCTCCGTACTGTAAACTGGACTAGATCGCAGTGTGATCGCTCCCAACTGACGGAGGAGATTGGATTAGTTTTCCTCCAGGGAGAACACTGGGAAATTTGTTTTGAAAACACCACTGCAGCTGTCCAAGAAGTTCCCAGCCGAACCGGAGTCCAGAAGGAGCCAGAAAGCTTTGAAAGTGTCCCGGCTTCGCGTTCTGAACCAGCGACGTGAGTATGTTCAGACAGAGGGGAGATGACTGCACCACCCCCTAGGACACCCTCTCCCACGTCCCTAAGGTGCGCTCTGCTCCCCCGCCCGCCGCGGGCGGAGCATGCAACCCCTGAGGAGATGCTCTTGGGCTGCTCACATTAAGAACATAGGTTTTCCTTAACGCCTTGGGTCAAGTTCCTGCGGGAGTCGAGTGGGCTCTAACCACTTGGCATGGCCTCTTCCACGGCTGGCTGGGGAAGGCCTGTGGAGGCCCGTAGTAACAACCGGAGCAGGACGAGGATAGGCGGCGTGGTATAACTGGTTCTCTGCTCTTGGTGAGCTCCTCACCGGTCACCTCTGACTACGCGGATATCAATCCAGGTTAGCCAAATGGATGAGCTCGCTTAAAGAAGAAGACCGTAGAGTCCCGGGCGGCCGAGGGCTCCTTAATCTGGCTGAGAGGCCCTTCTTGAACATGGCGCATAACGCTGCATTCGTTCCAAGCCAGCTCCGATGCTGAGTGTGTCTGCGGAACTGCACGGCGTAGACTCCACGGATGCGTTCCCTTGTGGCAGGTTCAACAGTGCGGTTTTTCAGAGAAAAACAAACGCAGGCAGAGCTCTTCGAAGAACACTATGAATTCCTGCAAAATTTCACCCAGGTAGCATGACCGGGATCGCCTCGTCCCCGAGAGAGGAGTTCCCAGCCAGGGCTTACACCGAAATGAGACTGACCCACGAAGCCACCTTGGATCTTCCGAAGGGAACTGACCAGACATAAAGTTTCCACCTGAAGGAGCACTGGTGGGGGGGATGAGCCCCTGCAGGCCTTAGGGTTCCCCCATCAAACTTTGGTCGCAAGGACAAGCGGAGCTAGGACCAACTGGATCGACCGCCACGGGAGGATCCACTGCAGGCCGATTCTGCTGCTGAGTTGCGATGACTGCTGCATCATGGTTGAGAGCTGCTCGAGCTGCTGGTGCTTGCAGTCGATCTGTTTTGATTGCATGAACCCTACAACGGTGGTGGATATTGGCTACGCTCTGCAAGGACAACCTTGGCGGGACCATGGCCGGTCATTACTGAACGGACTGGAGGGATCCTTTGGACCACCGCAGCGATTCCGAAGTCCACACCCTGGAGTGGAACTCTAAGTGGTCCCGTATTCACCAGAGCCCGCCGCAAAAGCGGATGGAACATGACTGCTGTCGGGAGTCCCCCCACCAGGACACTACACTGGCGGTGGCTTGCCTGCTTGGGCGGCCAAGGGTGAGGCAAGGTACAAAACGGCAAGTCCACTCGTAGTCCGTGTACAGCCAAAGAATGGTCAGGGCAGGCTCTTAGGTTCGTGAACGTTGACAGGCAAAAGGTCAGAGGGCAGGCGGCAAGGATCGTGGTCGGTAAACGTAAGCAAAAGGTTCAGGGTTCGGTACACGGTAGGCAAGACAAGGCTTTTCTGGACGCTTTCCCAATGGGCATGTGCACTAATAAGTCCGGCAAAGGCCACTGGAAAGAGGCTGGCTAAACCACATAGGACAGTGCCCGCAATGCCAATTACCGGCGCACTGTCCCTTTAAATCTCAGACTGCCATGCCATCGCGCGTGCTCCCAAGGTCGGCGCGCGCAACCTTCGCCGTGGACCAAGACGGATGGGCAGGAGCCGAGGCCGGGTTAAGTCACTGGTGACACCGGCAGCGGGTTTGAGCGGTGACCCCCTGACCCGAGGTGCGGGACGGCGCCGCTCATCAGTTCGGGGCATGGAGGATCGCGCTGCGACCCGGACTAGGTCGCGAGGGTCATCCTGTGACAGTACAGCCTTGAAAAAAATTGCAGCACTCATTAATTGGGAAAAAAAGTGAATGGAGCTTTATTCTGTATCCAATGGCGAAGTTTCAGCTCCTAATAGAAGCTTGATAAAGGCTCAGATGTTCTTTGTCTTAACTTCTTGATAATGTGAAATACACATTTCATCAGTTTTTTATTAACATCAGTCATCAATCAGTCTGCAGTAATCATCTATGATACCATTTTCAGTTTCAGCCTCAACACATCATTAAGCAATCAATTAAATGTGGGCCCCCACCCATTACTACCCTTTCCTATTTTTTAATATACTTGTAGGTACCCTTTTTCGATTAGGCCCATGACAGTAGTACTGACCGTACTGTTCCTTTGGCCCCCTGCGTTGCAGCCGCTGATGGGAGCCCAGCATCCTGAGTGTCCAAAAACCCTTTGACACATAAGAAATACATCCGGTAATTTGGAAAATGGAACATGGTTATACGTCACGGTGCCAATAAGGCAGTACTCCTGTCAGGGGCCCTATCAAAAAGGATCCAATCATTTGTTAAAAAAAACAGGAACTGGTAAGGGGGGGGGCCCCATTGATTTAGCTGCATGGCCACTGAAACGGCAACTACTGCGTCGCCCAATAACTTGCCCCATCAGCTGAACCTCCATTTTCCCCATATGGGATTTTTCCTACTGCACCAATATAGTGACATGTTCTTGCCCTGTTATAAAAGGAAGGGGGCGTCATGGCCAGTTACAATGTGTCATTTTCATATCGTGGTCTTCATACAATGTCCAGAAGCTATCCCTTTAGCAGCTGCTACCACTAGCGATCTCCTATATGCTACACTGTCCTTCCTCTTTTTCAGTTACCATTGAAAGAATTAATATTTTAGCCTTGAATTTTTTTCTGTGACTCTAGAGCCCAAACTGTCTTCACTAATTTTCCACATATCCATTTTACCTGTTATTGGAAGGTAATGCAGCTTCTCCTCTCCTCTACCGTTTAGTAAAAAACATGGAACGTCATCTCCCATTGACTTTAATGGGGTTCAGTGTTCAGTTCGCCGTTTGGTCCGAATTTCTAAAAATTCGGGGGTTCGGCCAGAACTTGAATTGTTTAGTGCTCGCTCATCTCTATTCATTACATAGTGCAAAGCATTGAGAACAATAAAGCATGATAACTGAAAATCAAAATGAATATCCCATGAAGGTCTGGATTTGGATTGATGCTCAAAATCAAAGTGGAAAATCAAATTTAAGACTGATCCAGTGGAAAAGCCTCAAGACAAGGAGATGGAGGCTCAGTTGTTTGTATGGCCTCCACATGCCTGTATGACCTCCCTACAATGCTTGGGAATGCTCCTGATGAGACGGCAGATGTTCTCCTGAGGAATCTCCCTTCACACCAGGATTAAAACTTCAGTCAACTCCTGGACAGTCTATGATGCAATGTGACATTGATGGATGAAACAAGAAAAGATGTCTCAGATGTGCTCAATTGGATTCAGGTCTGGGGAACGGACAGGTCAGTCCATAGCATCAATGCCTTCATCATGCAAGTACTGCTAACATACTTTAGCCACATGAGGCCTAGGATTATCATGCATTAGAAGGAACCCAGGGCCCACTGCACCTGCATATGGTCTCAAAATCTGGCTGTGGATCTCATCCCGGTACCTAATGGCAGTCAGGGTACCTCCGACTAGCACATAAGGGCTGTGCGGCCCTCCAAAAGAAATGTGTCCCCAAACCATTACTGACCCACTGCCAAATCGGTCATGCTGGAGGATGTTGCAGGCAGTAAAACATGCTCAAAGTGAACCTGCTCTCATCCATGAAGAGCACAGGGCACCAATGTCGAATCTGCCAATCTTGGTGTTCTCTGGCATGGTATGCAGTTCAAAAAAATCACACCCCCCCCCATACGAGCACAATCAAGGCTGAGGACCGCCAAAACAGGTATGAACTGCCTTTGAGGCAAAACCCCTTTAAGAATAAAAGTTTTTGTGTTGCTGGGTCATATGTGTCAGACATCTTAAAAATCATAATTCTTTGAGCATTTGTATGAAAGTACTGTATGATAGCATATAAAATGCATTAATACTGTTCAAGTTTAAATAAGTTAAATTATCCTGGTCGTGCAAAAGCAATAGTATAGAGTTCTATGAATAGAACTCTCTTGATTCAGAAGGGTATCTTGTGTATTTTATGTTAAATTTGCTTTGTCTTTAAATGTATCAATAGTATCTGGAGTACAATTTATAAAAGAAAATAAAAACCGTAAAATGATATTAAAATTTCACAATTTGGATAAAACTTAATAATAATAACACTGTACATTCCATGCATCATTGTAAGACTGAGTAGCATCTCTGATGCATATAATAGTCCCAAGGATGCTTTCTACTTGCACTGCTCACCGGCTGGCAAGTGAAGCTGAATAGGTTTTAGTGCCTTATTCCAAATTTCCCATGCTCATGGATCTGTAGTTCAGAGGAAAGTAGTGTTGAAGCATTATTGCTAGCTCAGCTGGCACTAGTTTATCATTCTGAAGGGAGTGGTGTACAGTCATTTAAATAATTAGCAACTCAAGCAGCCCAAGGACATCTAGGAAGCCATGCATACATTAATGCACAGTAAAGATTGCCAATGACTAAAAAAAAATAAGATAAAAAAAGGTGCTGCTGAATAGAGCTGATGTTTTACAGAGAAAAAATGCTTTTATTCAGATATGTTTATTAATAATAAAGACCCATATTTGTGTTTCTGAATTTGAAGCCTCGCCTGTCTGAACTAACATATAGCAGGGTCAAAATAAAACTGGCATCATTGAGGTCATTGGGTAAAATCACAGAAACAAAAGGCTGTGCTTATTACTATTTTGATGTATTTTGATCAAACTATTAACTAATACCTCATGTTTGATATTTTATAGTTTGGCACTGTTATACTGGGGAGCAGAGAGTGTCAGTATCTTGAGTTAGGCACTAGGAGTATGATGGGCAACCTGCTCAATCAAATAGTATGGGTGTCACAAGTAGGTTGTAAGCCAGCCTGGTGCACCACACATAACCATATGAATGGCACCACCAGTAAGTTATATCTATATCTGATCGAAATACTAGCAATCACCTCTTCATGAATAGTAGATGTGTGAGTGTGTGAGGGCTGGTGTTGGAGAGTGTTTATTTCAATAAAGAAACAGACGCCTCTCCATTGCTATCAATATGGTTTGGTGTCAACCAGCTGTGTTTTTGTCACCTTAATGCTGACACTAACCACGTGTCAATATTACCATAGTAACCAATGCCTCAAGAGTCCTGGGAGCAGCCAGGTTACTGAGGTTAACGTCAGAAGGACCATCTAATGTGGACCTTCCCATCCCGATATTTTCAGATTTTAGGTATCCGTTTTACCTTGGCTGGTTATGAAAAATAGTGGGACCCCATGTAATTTTTTAATAAGAATTTGTTTATTTTAGCTTTTTAATCAAGGATAAAAATCAAGACAATATGGGGTCCACCCATTTTTAGCCAGCCAAGATAAAACCGGAATCTGCAGGCTGATATTATTAACATGGGAAGTTTCATGAATATTGGTCGTTTCCCACCCTAAAAATACCAGCCTGTAGCGACCCCAGAAGCGAACCATCACATTAGATAATTCCTCTTCTGATGATAATCTGGTTCTTACCAGTTCCCCTATTGCTTTGCCTACTGGGGTAATAGCAAAAGGGTTTTAGTGTCAGCTTTGTGGTGACGAAAAACAATTCTGGCTGACACCAAGCAATAGTAATAAAGAGCCCTCTGTCAGATACCTCCATTATAATCACTAAAAAAAAACCACAAAAAAAGGAAAAATAATTTATTTAAATAAACACTCCCTGACACTCCTAGCATTTTACTTAAAATAATAGATGCAATACTTGTTCAATGTTTTCCAACAAATCCGATAGCATTAATATTAAACTCCATCCCCTGCAACCCTGAAGGTCATGGCTGTGACTGATCAATTGATAGTGCAGGGGATGGAGTACACAGTCACACCACAATCTCCGGGGGAGTTTGTCCTCTGCCGCCCCCAGGAGATTGTGTCTGTAAGCTGTGACTGTAAATCTTTTGGCACCCCTGCGGCCTAGTGCCCATACAAAATACAACCTTCACCTAACACTTTATGACATACACATTCCAAATGCCAGCAGCACACTATCAACTAAAAAAACATCAAAGGCACATAGGAATTTCTGAAAAATGCATCTCTGCTAAGGATATATGAAAATTTGGGGTTCTTAGTTCACAATTTTGATCAAAAGTGCTTAAGCTCACCTCCCAATTTCGTCAAGGGGACCCCAATGCAGGTGAGTTCTAAACGTTACCTCTCTTGGAGCCTGTTCAGACTTCCATAATTCAGGGAGTGAAAGGACCAGCTACTAAACACACTGCGATGATTTAAAAACCTGTGAAGGTGGGCGGAGTGCAAAAAGCCAATGAAGCAGCCACTCCTCATACAGACTAAAAAGACAATATTTGGCTCTGCAGAGCCAAATATTGTCTTTTTAACACTCTATGACCCTTGGACAACTGCTTATCGGCGCATACCCCCTCCCACTCCATCTGTCACCCCATAGGGAGTTTGTACAGAGATGGGAACAGCTAGGAAGGGTCTGAAACAGTGAAAAGTCTTAGATGTTTGTGTGGTTAATTGTGCAGGGATGAGGCATAGCCAGCAGAAGTCATCAGGGCGATCTGGAATGAATGGAGAAAGAGAGAGACTCCCATTAGAGAAGATGGGTGAGTCACTAAATGTAACTGTACAGTAATCATTTATATGTCTACAGGGCACCTGTGGACATCTGGAATCCGGACCCACATGGTCACTGTATGGCAGGAATATTGGTAGCAGTATAATGGTTTATATTTAGGAACAGGCAGTATCAATCATTCACTATATGGTGATGTTATGTAGAAATAATGTGATGGAATTATTCAGTCACTATGAGGTGATGATATGTATTCATAGTGTGGTGGTGTTATTCAATCACTATGAGATCGTGATATGTGATCATAAGTGGTGTTGAGCGATTATTATCGACAAAGTTGAAATCGGCACAGTTTTATGTTGATCGAAATTTTTAGATCATGCGATTAATTTCCGAGTTATAATTGTGCATCTGTCCTTTTCGGCGCTTCCTGTCATTTAGGCGGGCCAGGCATATAAGCGTACAGAATAGAGCAGGGTGGAGATGTTGTTTGTGCCGATTGTCATGACTGGGACTGTGTATGGTTGCGATTGGCTGGAAAAAATACATGACCCCGTTTTACTATAGAACAGCGCTTCCTGTTCAGCTCAGTGTCTCTCAGCGTCTCAGAGCAGAAGGACGTGCGCTCTGCTGTGTACCAAACAGCTCAGCGAAATTATCAATTTCTTCACAAGAACTCTATATTAGCTGTGATTCTTACAATTTAGTTAGATTAGAGATTGGAGATTTTATGTAGTTTAGGTAGAGAATTTTAAAGGGAGCATCTACGCTGAAAAGTCCACGGGGCGGGGAGGGAGCGGAGGGGGGGCCCCGCGGGCGAACATCAGACAAGCTTATAAAAGAATATTGGATAAAGTGTTCACCAAGACTTAGTGTAGACATTGCAATGCAATAGCTTTTTATTAACAGTTTTCTATTGAAATTTTCTGGATACTTGGGCAGCATGAAATTATGGATTCACATCTTTTCTAGTAACTGCAGGTCTCTTTGTTAGGTGCAAAAACTCCCTTTTATTATCAGTATACATTTCAGATAGGTGTTCATTTTCATTTTGCACATTCCACCTTTGTTGAATATATCCACCTTGCACTTAAATTTGAATCCAGCAAATTTAAAGTCACCACAGGTGATTGAAAGTGCCAAAAATACTCTTGTATTTATAGAATACATAACAACGATACGTGTTTTTGACTTTTTTGGCTCACTACAGCTTGTGTTCATTGAGGCAGCTTGTCACTTAAAATCTGAATCCAGCAATTTTTATAGTCACCAAGGTGAATTGAAATGGTGCCCAAAAATATCTTGTATTGATACGAATACTAACAGAAACGTGTTTTTTGACTTGGCCGCGACTACAGCTTTGTTCATTGAGGCAGCTTGCACCTTTAATCTGAATACAGCAAATTTTATTGGTCACCACAGAATAGTGAATTGAAAAGGTGCCAATAATATCTTGTATTATACGAATACATAAACAGATCTATGTGTTTTTGGACTTTGGCGCACTACAGCTTTGTTCATTGATGTCAGCTTGCACTCTTTAAATTTGAAATCCAAGCAATTTTATAGTCACCCACAGGTGGAATTGAAGGTGCCAAAAATATTTGTATTTAAACGAATACATAAACTGATACGTGTTTTTTGACTTTGGCGCACTCAGCTTTGTTCATTGAGGCAGAGCTTGAACTTACAATTTTGAAGTCCAGCAATTTTATAGTCACCACAGGTGAATTGAAAAGGTGCCAAAAATATCTTGTATTATACGAATACATAACAGATAACGAGTTTTTGTGACTTTGGCGCACTACAGCTTGTATTCATTGAGGCCAGCTTGCACTTAAAATTGATTACAGCAATTTTATAGTCTCCACAGGTTGGAATTGATAGGTGCCAAAAAAATACCTTGTATTATCCAAATACTTTTCAGAATTACGTTTTTTCACTTTGGCGCAGGCCAGCTTTGTTGATAGGATCTACTTGGCAGTTAAATTTAATCTGCAAATTTTTGTAAGTTCATAAGGTTGAATTGATAGGTCGTCAAAATATACCTTTTCTTATATGAATACATTACAGATACGTGTTTTTTCACTTTGGGCAGGGCCAGCTTTGTTGATAGATCTACTTGCAGTTAAAATTTAGAATACAGCAATTTATAGTCCACAGAGGTGATTATAGGTGCCAAAAATACCTATGTATTATCCGAATACATTTTCAGATACATGTTTTTTCACTTTGGGCCAGGCCATGCTTTGTTGATAGATCTACTTTGCAGTTAAATTTGTATCCAGCAATTTTGTAGTCAATACAGGTGAATTGATTGGTAGTCAAAATACCTTTAAATCTGATACATTCAGATATGTGTTTTTTTCACTTTGGCGCAGGCCAGCTTTGTTGATAGATCTATTTGCAGTTATATTTGATCCAGCTATTTTGTTTTGATTTGAGGGGGGGGGGGAAATTTGAGAATAGCTGTGATTTGCCGTCTCTTTTAATTAGAGACTTTCCGACTCTTCCCATACTCTTCTCAAAATTTTATATTTCTGACATGATGCGAAATTCAGGTGGGTAAGCGAGCAAGAGGGGGGTAGGACATGGGAGTTAGAGGTCGAGAGAAGGTGTGATCACTTCCAGTGCTGGCGACAAACACGCAGGCCAGCAGGTGGATCGTCAGTTGCAGGACCGTCAGGCCTGGTCCATCGATGGGTCGGGCCTGTGATTCTAAGTAACGAAACATCGTCGCCCAAATCTTGTTCCTTCAGTGTTATGCAACTGCATTAGCAGTATTACCTCCTCGTCTCCCAGTCACGGACACAATGTCGTCATCAGCATCAGCAGCATCAGTCCAACATGGACAGCCCATAATGTCAACTAGTGTACCACACTGTGGATAATCCATTTTGCTGAGACCTCTTGATGACAAATGCAGTTTGGGGTCAGAAGGCATGTTAAAGATCAAGAGGCCAAACGGGATGATTTATCTCTGCTCTGACGCCACAGTTTACTGATGCCATCAGATCAGAGGAGAAGAAGGAAAGCCGGTCAATCGGCAAAAATCACCGCGCGGTCGGCAACGCCTTGCAGTCACTCTTGATTTGTAGCCCGCTGCTCCTGGATTGCAGAATGTCAGCACGACAAGTCACTGTGTGAGATGATGTTGATGACGACATTGCGGATCCAACGTGGTCTTTTCCTCCGCAGAATTTGCTTGTGCGAGCGCTCGATCATCTGAACGAGGAGGAAGCAAATAGGGAGTGTCAGAAAGGGTACGCTCAAAAGGGAGGAGGGCGCACGCAGAAGTTCGCTGATTATGATTCCCACCAGCCACCGTCAGCGCAAACCCCGGCTCCTCGGTTATCGCCCCAAATGTCCAGGAACCTCTCAAGCCTGGGCCTTCTTTGACCAAGTCTCTGGATTCAACCCAGCGATGTCTATGGCCGCCTTTGCGTAAACGCATAGGTTGAGGCAGAACATTAGGTGGTTAACCACCAACCAACATGATAGTCACATGGGCAGCGAATTGCAATGAGTTGAAAGGGAGGCAAACATGGGCAAAAAAAGGCCACGACCTGACGCAGGGCCTTCAACACTGTCCACCCTCTGTATCCGCTCTCCGCCACCACCAAGAATTCCTCAGATACCCATGTCTCTCAGAGTCTTGATCAGGGATCAGCCTCCGCTTCAGCCTCCACCGTCGCTCCAGGAGTCACCACCAGCTCCACCAGAGACCCATCCTACCCCTTCTCTTCCGCCAGTTTGTACGACCCTGCACGCCGTAAAGCGGCCCAGTCTAGCAGCAGCCTTCTGTGCTTCAGTTTGGAGCAGAAAAGAAAACACTTTAAACCAAACCATCCCAAGCCAAAAGCCTGAATGTCGTGCATGCCAGGCTTTTTGGTCCTTGGAAATGTTGCCTTTCCATCTGGTGGGCGACACAAGAAGCGGTTTCCGCCCACGTCATGGCCCTTGCCTGCCCCCAATACCAGATGCCGAGCAGGCATTTCTTTGCCAGAAAAAGCGTCCCTGCCCTGGCCAGCCACGTGTCATCTAAAATTTTACAAGCGCGTTGTCTGATCTGTGGCCGGAATAGTCCATTGACCCGACACATGGACTAGTAAGCACGGCAACCGGCCGCTATATATCTGTGACAGCTCACGGGTGAGCTGGGTGGGATGTATATGGGGGTGACGGTGCTTCAGGCTCGGCGCACTGCCTCTTCAAAAATCCGCAGGGATGTTTGTTTTTTTTTTTTTAGTGCAGGGGTTCTTTCCCCCAAGGTCCTATGGTGGCATCACGTGCCCACGAGAAAACCAGGCCGTGTTGAAATTAATCTTCTTGGAGACCGTCCACACACAGGTCAGGAGTGTGGACAGGGCTCTCCGCAACTGAGGACGAGATCCGGAGCGCTGGCTGGGTGCCAAGAACCTTGTGAAGGCAAGGTGGTGTGCGATAAGGGTCGAAATCTGCTGGCCGCCCTTAAGACTGGTAGACTGGGAGCTCATCCTTGCCTGGGCACATGTCTTGAACCTTGTCGTCCAGAAATTTCTAAAGAGCTACTCGGTTATGGACTGCCTGCTGAGGAAGTCTCGAAGTCTAAGTTCGCACTTCCGCCGTATTCGCACCTGCTTAGTCCCGCCTGGCTGCGTTTGGCAGCGTCAGCTCGGCCTCCCCGTCAACCATATCATGTTGATTGGCAACACGCTGGGAATTCCACCCTATATGCTCCAGCGATTGTTAAGCAGCAGCGCAATGCCATTACGCAGTACGAAGTGACCACATTGCCTGACAAGCAGCGGTGCGGACCTCGGGGTGTTTTGCACCGAGAGTGGAGGCAGGTGGAAAGAGTCTGCTCCATCCTTGCCAGTTTTGAAGAAAGCCACCAAAATGGTCAGTGCGGACTATGCCCTTGTCTGCATGAGCATTTGGTATCTTAGTTCTGGAACGATCGTTGGTCACTCTCGAAAACAACAGGTCCCGCCAGTGACCGGAGAGGAGATGGGACACAGATGGGACACGGAGCATTTACTCTCAGTCAAATCACAAGGCCCGACAGTTTCACAATTTCATCGGTCTTCAATTAGGCAGGTGGTCGGATCCGAGCTAGTGCAAAGGTGGCGCATATCAGCTCTCAGGGGGTGCATCATCTCAGGCCAAGGTCAGGCTGTTGTTGAAGCTGTTGCCGGAGGCAGCGGAGAGGAGGAGGGTAGTCCTCCTAGACACCGACAGTTACGAAGTCCTGCCTTGGAAAGGGTTGGCGCGAATTTGAGGCGGTAGAGGAAGAATGAGGAAGATCAGTTTGCTAGTGCACTCGGACCCTGAGGGCTTGGGAAATCAAGGCTCATCTCTCACATGAGTGTCTTTGGATGCTTCCATTTCACTCCCAAACATGATCCTCGCATTAAGGCATCAAATGAGACAACTGTTTACTGGGTGACCACCCTCCTGAGACCTCGGTTACAAAACAAATCAGCACTTTCCTTCCACCACCCAAATAGAGAGTAAAAATGCAGAAATGGAGACTTGCTGATTAATCAACTGGTAGGACATCTGTTGCGTCTGCTTCACGTTTCCCCAAATGTACGGTGGAACAACATCTGCGACGTGACACAGTAGAGTGCAAAGCAAGGCGTTAGCCGGCAAGCAGCAGCCAGGCAGGTGGCAGAAGGCTAATGGGTGGCCTCTTGTCAAATCTTGTTTACCATCACCACGCATGGCATTGCAGGGCACACATCCAACACACTAGGAAAAAGAGACCAGCTTTCAGGATCATGGTGTACGATATCTGCGTTTTCTAACCACGATGTTTTGTATGGCTGTCCACGGACACACCATAATAGAATTCTGGTTATATCCCCAAAATGGATCGAATGGCCCGCAGCTGCTCGTCACGCCACGAGAGGTGCGCGGGCCTGCACAGCAGCCAGTGCAATATCTGAGAGGACCTTCAGCACAGCTGTGGAGGCAGCTCCAATACAGACACAAACGCCAGCCGGCTTTCCACAGATTAATGTGGACTCGTTGACTTTCAATCAAGTTGAAATCTAGGCATGGATCTCTGATGTACTGTTGTGGACCGCATCATTGCCCGGAGCGTCACCGATAGCGTAGTTCCGCCCGCTTGACTTCACATTCCGCGCGCAATCCTAACATGCGTCTCTTGAAAACTTTTTTTTTACTCTCTCGGATCATTTGCCGAATATGCAATGCTTTTATGGACTCATTTTCAACCAACAGTTCATTTTGCCTCGAGTTTTGCTGTGAGCGCTCGCTCACTGTAAAAGACAGCAAGGTTCATGTCAACAGTTTCATTGCGCTACGACACTTTACGATTTAGATCGCGCTTTTGCATTGTCACATGGTTTTGCAGGTCATGTTGCTCTGACGATCGCTCACGACTTAATTATGGTCACACGTTGGAACAGCACCTATACATGATGGCTTTGAAGTGGAATTTCGACGCCTTCTCATATTTTTAATAGCGCGGTCCGAGACTGCATCTAGTCATCGTATTCTCTACAATTTTTGGGGTCATGTAGTGTGAGACGCACGCACCTATAAATAGGGTGACTTTGGTCCAGTAATGTGGCTTTTAAGTGGTATTTCTCCCTCACATTATTAATAGTGGCTGAGAAGTTCATATTTATTATTTTTTTGGGGTCTGTAGCTGTGAGATACAGCAATGATCATGGTCCTTTGGAACAGAAATTGCTTCTATTTGGCATTTCTCACTCCACTATTTTAGAACAGTGGAGAGAAGTCATTGTTATTAATTTTTGGGTCATGTTTGCTTGATATGCAGCAATACTACAGGTCATATTATAAAAATAATGTAGTTTCTAAACAGACATTTGTTCTTCACAATTGTCAAAGTGGCTCAAGGTCATTGCTTTGAATTTTTTAGGGGGCATTTTGCTTTGAATGCAGCTTATATAACAGGTCCTATTATAAAAAAAAAATGTGTTTTCTAAACAGACATTTGTTCTTCACAATTGTCCCAAAGTGCCTCAAGGGTTCATGCTTTGATTTTTTAGGGCGCATTTTGCTTTTGTAAATGCAGCTATACTTCAGGTTCCTATTTATAAAAAAAATGTTGTTTCTAAAGCATATTGTTCTTCACAATTGTCCAAAGTGGCCTAAGGGTCATGCTTTGACCTTTTTGGGGGCATTTTGCTTTGAAATGCAGCTATACCACATGTCCTATTATAAAAAAATGTGTTTCTAACAGACATTGTTCTTCAAAATTGTTCCAAAGTGGCTCAAGGGTCATGCTTTGAATTTTTGGGGCATTTTGCTTTGAAATGCAGCTAGACTACAGGTCTATTATTAAAAAAAAATGTTGTTATCTAACAGACATTTATTCTTCACCAATGTCCAAGTGGCTCAAGGGCATGCTTTGAATTTTTGGGGGCATTTTGCTTTGAAATGCAGCTATACTACAGGTCCTATTTATAAAAAAATGTGTTTATAACAGACATTTGTTCTTCACAATTGTCCAAAATGGATCAAGGGTCATGCTTTGAATTTTTGGGGGCATTTTGCTTTGAAATGCAGCTATTACTACAGGTCCTATATAAAAAAAAATGTTGTTTCTAACAGACATTTGTTCTTCACCATTGTCCAAAGTGGCTCATGGGTCATGCTTTGAATTTTTGGGGGCATTTTGCTTGAAATGCAGCTATACTAAGGGTCCTAATATCAAAAAAAAATGTTGTTTCTAACCGACATTTTTTCTTCCCAATTGTAAAGTGTGGCTCTAAGGGGTTGGTGTGCTGTCAGGAAGGGAATAGGTTGGACACTCTGTTAATGCGACACATTTGCAAAATTACTTGTTTTTGCAAGATCTTTAAAATAGCTATCAATCCCTGTATTGAGACAACACATTTAATACAAATTAAAAAAGAGAAACAAAGACATGGTGTGGGATTCCTTCCTATTTTAAAAAATGTGTTTTCTAGAATTAAAATACTAAAAAACTTGCATGTCACAAAAGAGCTGTTAAAAAAAATTCCTATGAATTGTACAAGGGAGGTAAGGAAAACTTGACAGATGTTAGGTTATTCAGAGGACATGGAGTATGGAGCAAGGACAGAGAACAATTACAGAACAATTTCCGTCCAGCCGTTGATTAAAATAAGAAACAAGAATGCCAAGGAAAAAGGGCACCTGGGTGGAACAGGAGCTTTAACCACCAGTATTTCCAAGTGAAGGCTCAATTGGTCCGCACTCATAAGGAGGGGCAAGAGCCTACCCAGGACAGGGACAAGTATAAGTCCAGGGTTGAAAACTAAAATGGTGGTTGAAAGGACTCCTTTCCCGCCACTTTTGAATCTGTGGGTCAGACAGGTTTAATGGTCATTCTGCGGTACAGGACAGGATATAGTCAATGTTCAGTTCAACTAAATGGTAGTTGAAAGACTCCTTTTTCGGACGGGCACTTTTTTAAAATCTGGGGGTCTTGCAGGTTGGAAGGCTCATGCTGTGGCCCAGGACAGGTATAGTCAGATGTCCAGGGAAACTAAAAATGTGGTTGAATAAGACTCCTTTTTCCCGGAACCTTTTGAATCTGTGGGTCAGGGACAGGTGTAATGGTCATTCTGCGGTTACAGGACAGATATAGTTCATGTTCCAGTTCAACTTAAATGGTGGTTGAAAGACTCCTTTTTCATGCACTTTTAATCTGGGGGGTCATGCAGTTTTGGGGCTCATGCTGTGGCCAGGACAGGTATAGTCAATGTCCAGTGCAAAATAAAAAGGTGGTTGAAAGGACGCCTTTTTCTGGCACTTTTAATCTGGGGGGCCATGAGGTTTGGGCTCATGCTGCGTTCCAGGACAGGGATATTCAATGTCCAGTTCATGTAGATGATGGTTCAAAGCATATGCCTTCTGGACACTTTATAGTTGGTGGGTGATGCAGGTTAAGGGTCATGCTGTGGTCACAAGACAGGGGTAGTGAATGTTGTGTGTTTTTTTTTTCTGTGGCGTTTATAACCTAAGTGTGTTGCCTAAGAGTAGCAAGTATCCATTGACTGTTGTGGAGTTAATTCCAGCTTCTCAGCCCGGTTTGGTGTAGAATGAGGCTTGTTGTTGCTCTCCCATTAGACTTTAATGGTCATCGCTCATATCGACTGCTCACTATCGACTAACTTGTCGATGATGGTCGACTATCGATCATCGACCGATGTCGATGGTCAACGTAATCGCTCAACACTAATCTTAAGGTAGTGGTATTTTTCAGCCACTATATGATGGCAATATGTGGTCATAATGTGATGGTGATATGTGGTCATGATGTTGCGGTATTATTCGGTCACTATATGGTGGTGATATTTGGCCATGGTGTTGTGGTATTATTCAGTTATTTTGTGATGGTAATATGTGGTCATAATGTGATGGTGATCTTTGGACATTATGCAGCAGTATTATTCAGTCACTATACAGGGGTGATATGGGGTCATGATTTTGCGGTATTATTCAGCCACTCTGTGTTGGTGAAATGTGGTCATGGTGTGGTGGTATTATTCTGTTGTTATATGGTGGTGATACGTAGACATGATATGGTGGTATCATTTGACCTTTTTATAGTGGTATTCATTGATAAAATTAATCTTGGTTTGATTAATAACAGTACTGTAATATTTGCTCAGTGTATAGCGGTATTATGTGGTCATTGTGTGACCATTATATAGGTATCATCCATAGCACATTGTCTTACAGCTATTTGTATGGATTTATGTATATACAATACATTAATTTATATTAATACATATTATATATAGACCTCAGTAACCCCGCTGTTGTGTTGGCATTGATCTGCTCCAGGGAGCGGTATATACTTATTGTTGGTGAGGTGTGGTTAGAGGTGTGTCCTGGTGTGATGTCATTTGTTTGGGCACGGTTAGTAGCGTGACTTGATTTGTCCCTCTTTGCAATCTCTGAAAGTTGGGAGGTACTGTATGTGCTGGTTTTAGCTGGTTTTTATCCTATGTGCAGTTATTTACTAAGCAATTGCTGCCCTCATGAATAGCCAGTATTTATGGACTTGAGTAATCTGCACTATAGTACTGCAACTCGTCTAAATACTGGTGTGAACTGGGTTTTATCCTATGTGCAGTTTATGCCCAAAACAATTCCTCTAATCATGGATAGTATAATAGGTTTGTGAGCTCCTTTGCATCATTATTCTGCACTTATGTAAATTCACCTATGCAACATTGGGGCTTTTATTTTCACATAATGGGAATAGATTTTTGACCTGCCCATACAGTAGTAATTTTGGCCTCTTTCTCTGTGATTTCATTAGGTAAGGGATCTAAAACACATGCAATATAACAACCTACCTTCCTCTAAGACTACCATGAACGTAACCCTGTGGCCCTCGAAGTAAATGTGTCTGACCACCCTGCAGAGAACAAAGAATGCCTCTCCACCTTGTTAGACTGAGGTCCGCTGGGTACTACATTAATTTAGCTTGATTTGAATTGAAATCAGGTTACCTAGCAAAAAGAGAAAAAAAAACATACAATTATGAACATGAAAATTGAAAGGATCAGAAAGCATAAAATGGGGGAAGATATATCTATTTGATAAAAAGTTTAATGTTGATAATATGTTCACATACAGATGTAGCAAAGATGAACTTGATGATAACCCACCATGATTTTGTGGTACGGAAAGTTATCCTGACTTTTTTAATGTCTTTCAATGGCTTTTGTTGTGATCTAAGAGCAGATAACACGAAGAGCCTTGATATCACGGTAAAATTAAACTTTGTTACATCCACACAGCTACCTTGGATGCTAGGAAACATGCATAATACGACAGAGGTACAGTAGAATAGGTTTAATACTACATTACAAACCAATAACGAACATCCATACAGTATTCAGTCTTTAGAAGTAAAATAGTTATAAAATACTGCATATGTACTGTGAGAAAACATTTTCAAAAATAATTAATCAAATTGGAAGGTCTTCTCATTTTCAAGATATCACACCACTATGAAATGTCAATGGCTACCTTAAATATATTTTATGTCAATTAACCGAGACTATGAAAAAAGAAAGAGAAAAAGAAAAGAGTGCTTCCTAGTGTCATACCATTCATTAAAAGTACCTTAGGGAGTTATCTGTCTCTATTCACCTTCTCAGGTTGTGCATTTAGGCAGCACAACTCCCCTGTAGGCTTGTTCAACGGACTACAATCAGTCCACTAATCAAATGTTCCTTGGTGGCTACAGCTTCTCCCACTCCCTGGCTTCCAAACAAATGAGAGCCGATAATAATAAAAAATAAATAAATAAAAAAATCGAGAAATCTGTTGCTGTTTACCACCACCAGGTTTCTCTATTAATAGAGACTGGCAAACTAAAAACTACTGTATTACATTTTTTTTATGTTAATGGTTCTACAATTGCAAAATAATAATAATAATAATAATAATAATAATAATAATAATAATAATAATAATAATAATCTTTATTTATATAGCGCAGCACTTTACAATTTGTAAATTAACATGTGATAAACTATGTTTAAAGAATACCAATTGGACATCAAAGTAGAAACAGATTTCATAAGTCATCAATGAATTGTAAAGATTTTATTTTATGAAAAGCCATATCTAACAAGACATCTCTTATCTCTTAATTTATATGATAGATAAAAGGAAGTCTAGTCTGTAACTGCTCCCGTGGTGAACTTTCTTCCTTTAAACTAACCATAAAAGAAGGCTTCTGCCTTGTACTTAGACCAATCACAATTCATTTGACATTCTTCTATTATTAACTGACATATTCAATTAACTGTTATCTCACAGAATTACAGTGTGTCTGATGTTTTTGCCTTGTACTGTTAAATCTCTTGATCCCTAGACTGAAATACAGGTTTTCAAGACAGTAGCTATAGAAGTTTTTCTTCATCTCATGTAGAGAGTTGATTACACTGTAATCAATCTTTTCCGTTCTTTTAATTTTTTTTATTGTAGTTTTATTTCTTTTCTTTATACTTTTGTTACTAGGGAATTTTCATATGTGATTGTGGTATCTTAGACAATGAGAACTATTTGCAACTAAGATAGCACAGGTTGATGTTATATACCGGACAATGTAATAGAACTATAAAATGTTTTCTTTCAACTACATTATCCACATTTTTTTCTTTTTTATGTTATTTATATTGAATACATGCATGATAACAAGCAACATAAATCTAGTAGCTCTGAGAAGGAATATTCAGTTAGTTGCATTTATCTTGTTTATATTTGTCATAAATAACTGCTGTAAATGCACAGGCAACAATGTAATTGTAATGGTAAACTTAATGTTTCGTCCTCTGAAAGAAAAATTAGGATAAGGGTTTTGTGAGATTGTCTTTACTTGGGCAGAGTAAAGAGTAGTAACAAAACGTGTCTTTTGCTATGAATGACATGTCCTGTCTTACAATATACATACATATATAAACATGTACTATGTAAGGGTTACCAAAAAAATCCACGCTGCTGTAAATGTGAACCAAACAACTGAACCAGTTGGTATGGATTTTGTTGCAGATTAATTGCAGGTTTACTGCAGATTTTTCTACATTGACTTCAAGGGTAAAAAGGCAGAATTTTCACGACTATGCTAATACATTATTAAGTGTAAAAAAAGTAAAAGACAAGTGTAGAAAAAAATAAAACAAATAATAAAATAAGCATACAGTGGGTACGGAAAGTATTCTTTGTTTCATTGCAGCCATTTGGTAAGATCCAAAAAGTTCATTAATTTGTTCATTAATTTACACTCTGCACCCCATCTAAAAAGGAAAAAAACAAATTTTGAAAATTTATTAATCAAGAAAAAACTGAAATATCACATGGTCTTAAGAATTCAGACTCTTTGCTGAGTATTGTGTAGAAGCAAACTTTTGAGCTAGTACAGCCATGAGTCTTCTTGGGACTGATGTAACAAGGTTTTCACACCTGGATTTTAGGATCCTCTGCCATTCTTCCTTACAGATCCTCTCCAGTTTCCTCAGGTTGGATGGTGAAAGTTGGTGGACAGCCATTTTCAAGTCTCTCCAGAGATGCTCAAATGGGTTTAGGCCAAGGCTCTGGCTGGGCCAGTCAAGAATGGTCACAGAGTTGTTCTGAAGCCATTGCTTTGTTATTTTAGCTGTGTGCTTAGGGTCATCGTCTTGTTGGAAGATGAACCTTCAGCCCAGTCTGAGGTCCAGAGCACTCTGGAAGAGTTTTTTTATCCAGGATATCTCTGTACTTGGCCGCATGCATCTTTCCTTCAATTGCAATCAGTTGTCCTGTCCCTGCAGCTGAAAACACCCCTATAGCATGATGCTGCCACCACCATGTTTCACTGTTGGGATTGCATTGGGCAATTGATGAGCAGTGCCTGGTTTTCTCCACACATACCGCTTAGAATTAACACCAAAAAGTTAAATCTTCATCTTCTCAGACCAGAGAATCTTATTTCTCATAGTCTGGGAGTCCTTCTTGTGTTTTTTTGAAAACTGTATGCAGGCTTTCAGTTGTCTTGCACTGAGGAAAGGCTTCTGTCAGCACACTCTGCCATAAAGCCCCGACTGGTGGAGGGCTGCAGTGATAGTTGACTTTGTAGTCTCCCTACTGCATCTCTGGAGCTCAGCCAGAGTGATCTTGGGATTCTTCTTTACCTCTCTCACCAAGGCTCTTCTCCCATGATTGCTTATTTTGGCTGAACAGTCAGGTCGAGGAAGAGTTGTGGTCGTCCCAAACTTCTTCCATTTTAGGATTATGGAGGCCACTGTGTTCTTATGAACCTTGAGTGCTGCATAAATTCTTTAGTAACCTTGGTCAAATCTATGCCTTGCCACAATTCTGTCTCTGAGCTCCTTGGGCAGTTCCTTAGACCTCATGATTCTCATGTGCTCTGACAGGCACTGTGAGCTGTGAGGTCTTATATAGACAGGTGTGTGCCTTTCCTAGTCAAGACCAATCAATTTAATTAAACACAGCTGGACTACAATAAAGGAGTAAAACCATCTCAAGGAGGATCATCAGGAAATGGACAGCATGTGAGTTAAATATGAGCGTCACAGCAAAGGCTCTGAATACTTATGACCAAATGATATTTCAGTTTATCTTGTTTAATACATTTGCAAAAATATCTACATTTCTGTTTTTTTCTTTGAAGATGGGGTGCAGAGTGTACATTAATGAGCAAAAAATTTACTTTTTGGATCTTACCAAATGGCTGCAATGAAACAAAGAGGTTTAAAGGGGTCTGAATACTTTCCATATCCACTGTACATTACACATAACAAAAACCCTACACATATAAGATACCCGCACAGCCTTAATAACCTGTAGAATTAATCTAACAGATTATATAGTGTGAAATGTGAATGGTGTAAGAAAATTAACAAATAAATGCAGATTTTTTTTATGTCTATTGAAAAATACAACTACTCCCACATAAAATATGTCCTCATACAACTGTGCCACTGAAAAAAAGAAAAAGTTATGACTGTTGAAATGCAGAGAAACAGAAACTGAGAATTTTTGTTGGCTTAAGGTGTTAATATAAAAAAGTATTGTGCATATAAGAATACAGAGAAACAATTTTTTATTGTTCGCAATGCAATAATTTTTTTTTTAAAGAAAGTACACAGTAATTTATATGTGTCCCCAAATGATGGCAAAACAGATTACAACTTCTTGTTTTATGCAGGAGGCCCTGTCACTGAAGGATTAAAGAAGTTATGAGCACTGACATTCTGGGACCTGCACCTATCTCGGGAATGGACCCCTGATATTGTCGGCTCAGAATGGAGAGCCGGTTGCTCTTGTCGTGTTCAGCTTTACTCAGGACTAACATAGAACAGAATGGAAAGTTGAATTAGACCTGAATCTAAAGCACAACACTATTTACGTAAAATGAAGATGCAGTTTTTTTTTTGTTTTTTTTTCAAAATTAATCAATAGAAAAACTTCCAAGAGGAACAGGATGTGTTTTGGGACCGTGGCTGGAATTTGGAGTTGCACTAGACCTCCAATAAGTTTTGGAAGTTTCCTCCTGAGGAAAATAAAGACCGAATTGGATTTAACCTGATTTTTCAACAATTACAATTTTAAGATGCCCATTTGCTATATTATTGCTATCTTACTATTTTTATTTTATTTTTATTTAAAAAAAACTTTGGTTATGCCTGATAACTAATGGATGTGTGTTAGGCTAATGTTTGAAGTAATCCATTTTATTATTTGCATATCTTTCAATAAAATATTTCAGATGTTGCATATCTTTCATTAAAACATTGCATTTGATGGTCACATTTAAAATTTACTTTCAGATGGGAGTTTATCAAGAAGCATGAGATGGCTGCTGAGTTGGTCTCCATCTTGTGAAAATTACAGTGCTTGAAAGTTATGTGTTTTTTATGCTCTTAGGGCGACATGTATGAATCTCAGCGCGTCGGAGCGCACGTTTTCGCCCGATTTCAAGTGAAAAATGCGCCTCATGTATGTCGGCGCCCGAGGTGCGCTCATACATGCAGTGTAAAGTCCGCCGCGCCTCGCCAGAGTGTGAGGCGCAGTGCGGGACTTAGGCGCAGTGCGGGACTGACCTAAGATTCACCGGCCGAGGAGGTGCGCTCATAGATGCAGTGAAAAGTTCCCTGCACCTCGCCAGTGTGTGAGGCGCAGTGCGGGACTTAGGCGCAGTGCGGGACTGCGCATAACATGTATTGCGATTCGAGACAGGCTGGAAAACAGCGAGAAATCATTAAACGTGTTAGTGAATAGCAAAAAGAGTTGTCTTTCAAAGGAATGAATGAATAAAGGGAAAAATCAAAGCTGTCTAAAAGCGATTAAATGTAGTGAAAAAGTGGATCATTAAAAATTAAAGTGAAAATATATAAGATCGCTCAAGAAATAACTTCTCTGAAAAAGAGCTCAAACTTTCTAAAAAAATACATAAATAAAATCAATATCAAAAAATCAATAATGGCGCAACATCAGGAATTGGGATATTGGAAATTGCCGGGAAATACAGTAATTCAAATTCTGTAAGCGCTTCTCATTGGTCGGCATACACCAGCCAATCAGAATATGAGCGACAGTGACCCATTAAAACCTATGGAGTAGTATTGACCAATCAAATGAAAAGGCGGGACAGTTCAAAATACAGTAAAAAAGGCAGAAAAGAGCTGATTGGTTGAGCTAGCGGGAGCTTGGCTATCCCGGCCAATCAGAGTGCGAGCTACTTTGTCCCATTACAGTCAATGGAGAGATTCTGATTGGCTGGTTTATGCCGACCAATGAGAAGAGCTTACAGAATTTGAATTACGGTATTTCCCGGCAATTTCTAATATCCCTATACCTGATGTTGCGCCGGTGACGGCAACAACGCGTTGTTAGGGATTTGATTGATGTATGTTTATAGAAGGTTTTAGCTCTTTTACAGAGAATGTTTTACACTTAATAAAAACGATTTATTTACTAATACTCCACGGAACTGAGATTTCAGTGCCCCGATCTGTCCATAGACTACAATGGGAAAAATTAGCTCGCGCTCTGATTGGCCGGGATAGCCAAGCCCCCGCTAGTTCAACCAATCTGCTCTTTTCTGCCTTTTTTAGCTCTCTAATGTGGAAGAAGGAGAAGTAAAGAACCAAGGCACTCTTGTGTAGTATTTTAGACCAATCAACATAAAAACAATAATAACTTGTGTTAATTCACATCTCTTGAATACATGTGAATCCTGCAGCCACTTCCCCAACCTCTTAATGGTTGGTGAAATGGCTTCACCCAACCAGTAACCATGAGTGTAAAAAAAGTTTTTGTGTTATCATTCATATTCTCTGTAAAAAGGCCAAGATAGCAATAGTTCTGCCAGGGTATGTAAACTTTTGAACACAACGTATATGTCTTGTGCAGGAATGTGTTCCTACAAATGGATGTATGGGAAGATTTCTGGATTTCTCAGCAATTGTCACGGCAGTCGTGGGCGCCGCTGCCCCCGCGGCCGTTCACCTGCCTGCTGTGGGTCCGGCGCAGGCATCGCGGTCACCCGCGACCACCCCCGTTCCTCCAGTTCCCACGCCGGCTCTCTTACCTGGCCGCACTCCGGGGCACACCGCTCCTGTCCGTCCCGGCCGCCGTGCGCATGCCCGGCCCATAGCGCGCGCGACGGCTGGTCTAGATTTGAAGGTCCAGTGTCCCGGTAATTGGCCTATTGCCAGGCGCTGGTCCTATATAAGGTAGATGCCCCCAGCACTCCTTGCCAGATTGTTGGTGTGCGTTCAGTGAGTTTGGAGAGTGTTTAGAGTCCACATTGATTATCCATGTACCAGTCCGTTCCGCTACGTTTCCTGACCTTGCCTGTTTGCTGCCTGCCCTGAACGTCTGCCTGTCTCTGACCACGAACCTCTGCCGCCTGCCCTGACCTCCTGCCTGTCCCCGACTATGCCTTTGGATTATGATTTTGTACCACGCTGTACCCCGGCCACCACCACAAGCAAGTCACGTCAGGGGTAACGACCTGGTAGCCTCACGCCGCAGCAAGTCCATCGCGCTTTGCGGTGGGCTCTGATGAAAACCGGGGGCTACTTAGACTCCGTTCCCTGGCGTGGCTTAACTATCATCGCTTGCGGTGGTCCAGTGAATCCACCGAATCCTCACAGTACAATCTGGCCATTGATTCCGCCAGGGTACCTCTGCCCGAACTCCGGGACGTTACGACGGCCGTCGCCCAGCAGAGCCAGCGTATTGACCAGCTCGCGGCCATGATGCAGAACCTTAGGTCTCGTCTACCTCCGCCTGCAGCTGCCGCCTCCTCGCCAGCACCAGTCGCACCTGCAGCCATGGCGCTACCTGCTGCAGCACTGGGACCTTCTCTGCATCTGCCGCTCCCCTCTCGCTATGATGGGGACCCCAAGAAGTGCAGAGGCTTCATCAGTCAATGCCCCATCCACATCGAGATGTTGGGACATCAATTCCCTACTGAGCGGGCTAAAGTGCCTTCATTATTAGCCTCTTAACAGGCGAAGCTCTGGCCTGGGCCACCCCGCTATGGGACCGAGGAGATCCGCTGACGGCTAATCTGCAAGCCTTCCTCCAGGGGTTCCGTACTGTCTTCGAGGAACCTGGTGGCACCTCCTCCGCTGCTGCAGCTCTGCTTCGTCTCCGTCAGGGTGACTAGACGTTAGGGCAGTACTCGGTGCAGTTCCGCACTCTAGCCTCAGAACTGGACTGGAACAATGAGGCTTTGGTGGCAACCTTCTGGCAAGGCCTCTCGGGACGCGTTAAAGATGAGCTTGCGGGTCGAGATCTGCCAGCCTCTCTGGACGAATTGATTCGGCTGGCCTCCCGGATCGACATTCGCTTTGCGGAGAGACAGCAAGAGCTCCATCTCCAACGCGAGCCTACTCGACCACGCCGGCTACCTCGCTTAGCTCCTGTCTTTCAACGCCCTCCACTTCCTCCACCTACGGTTCATGAGGACGAACCCATGCAGGTTGAAAGGGCTCAATTGACCCAGGAGGAACGCTCACAGTGTCGTCTGAGGCAGTTATGTTTCTATTGTGGCGGTTCGGGCCACTTCATTGGGGACTGTCCGGTGTGCCCGGGAAACTCTCGCACCTAGGGCTCACAGGAGAGGCATCCCTAGGTGTCAGTGCGGCCTCTCCCCATCTGACCATTCCTGTACTTTGTGGAATTTCACCGGACAGCACCTTTCAGGCCACCGCCTTCCTGGACTCGGCGTCCGCTGGTAACTTTATCAGCCACGCGCTGGTGTCCCAGTTCCGGCTTCCGGTGACCCCTCTGCAGAAACCCATGTTTGTCTCCTCTGTCAGTGGCGAATGCCTCAAGGATGCCATTCGGTTCTGCACTGCGCCCCTCAACTTGCAGATAGGCGCGCTACACCAGGAAACTGTGAAACTTCTCGTGCTGCCTCGTTCCTCTTCTGAGATCCTTCTGGGCCTTCCCTGGTTACAAGAGAATGCTCCGACCCTAGACTGGAACACAGGCGAGATTCTTCGTTGGGGCCCGGCATGTCACTCACGATTAGTGTTGAGCGATTACGTTGGCTATCGACATCGGTCGATGGTCGATAGTCGACCATCATCGACAAGATAGTCGATAGTAGATTATAAGCGATGACCATTAAAGTCTAAGGGAGAGCAACAACACCTTCATTCTTACACCCAAACAGGGCTGGAGAAGCTGGAATTAACATCCACAACAGTCAAATGGATATGTGCTACATCTTAGGCAACACACTTAGGTTATAAAAGCCACAGAAAAAAAATCACACACCATTCACTATCCCTGTCTTGTACCACAGCATGACCCTTAAACCTGCATCACCCACAAATTAAAAAGTGCCAGAAGGCAGTATGATTTGAACCATCATTTTACTTGAACTGGACATTGAATATCCCTGTCCTGGGACGCAGCATGAGCCCCAAACCTGCATGACCCCCAGATTTAAAAGTGCCGGAAAAAGGATTCTTTCAGCCACCATTTTAGATGAACTGGACATTGAATATACATGTCCTGGGCCACAGCATGAGCCCCAAACCTGCATGACCCCCAGATTTAAAAGTGCCGGAAAAAGGAGTCTTTCAACCACCATTTTAGTTGAACTGGACATTAACTATATCTGTCCTGTACCGCAGAATGACCATTAAACCTGTCTGACCCACAGATTAAAAAGTGCCGGAAAAAGGAGTCTTTCAACCACCATTTTAGTTGAACTGGACATTGACTATACCTGTCCTGGACTGCAGTATGACCATTAAACCTGTCTGACCCCCAAATTAAAAAGTGCCGGGAAAAGGAGTCTTTGAACCACCATTTTAGTTGAACTGGACATTAACTATATCTGTCCTGTACCACAGAATGACCATTAAACCTGTCTGATGCACAGATTAAAAAGTGCCGGAAAAAGGAGTCTTTCAACCACCATTTTAGTTTCACTGGACATATACTGTCCCTGTTCTGGGTAGCGCTTGCCCCTCCGTATGAGTGCGGACCAATTGAGCTTCACTTGTAAATACAGGTGGTTAACGCCCCTGTGTTCCACCCAGGTGCCCTTTTTCTTGACATTCTTTTTCTCATTTTACTCAACGTGCTGGAGGAAATTGTCTCTGTACTTTGTTCTCTGTCCGTGCTCCATACTCCATGTCCTCTGAATAACCTACATCTGGTCAAGATTTCCTGTACCTCCCTTGTACAATTCAGAGGAATTTTTTTTACCAGCTATTTTGTACATGCAAGTTTTTTAGTAGTTTAATTCTAGAAAACACATTTTTAAAATAGGATGGAATCCCACCATGTCTTTGTTTCTCTTTTTTAATTGTATTAAATGGGTTGTCTCAATACAGGGATTGATAGCTATGTTAAAGATCTTGCAAAAACAAGTCATTTTGCAATATGAGTCCATTAACAGTGTCCTACCTATTCCTGTTTCTGACAGCACCATCACCCTTGAGCCACTCTTGACAATTGTGAAGAACAAATGTCTGTTAGAAACCACATTTTTTTACAATAGGACCTGTAGTCTAGCTGCATTTCACAGCAAAATGCCCCCAAAAATTCAAAACATGACAATTGTGCTGGATGCAGGTTGCATTAACCACTGAAGGACAGATTGGCGACGCTGTTCGTTACTGAGATTCACAGGGCCCTGACCCAGCGATGACAGGCCTGACGGTCCTGCAACTGACGATCCGCTGGCATGCGTGTTGTCGCCAGCACTGGAAGGAGCACCTTCTCTCGTACCTCTACCTCCATGTGCTACCCCCCTCTTTGCTCGCTTACCACCTGAATTTCGCTCCATGTTCAGAAATATAAAAATTTGAGAAGGTATGGAATAGTTTTGGAAAGTCTCTTATTAAAAGACGGCAAATCACAGCTATTCTCAAATCCCTCTAATCAAAACAAAATTGCTGGATTCAAATTTAACTGCAAGGTGTCTATCAACAAATCTGGACTGGGCAAAAGTGCAAAAAACACGTATCTGTTATGTATTCGTATAATACAAGGTATTTTTGGCACCTTTCAATTCACCTGTGGTGACTATAAAATTGCTGTATTCAAATTTAAGTGCAAGCTGCCTCAATGAACAAAGCTGTAGTGCGCCAAAGTCAAAAAACACGTATCTGTTATGTATTCGTATAATACAAGATATTTTTGGCACCTTTCAATTCACCTGTGGTGACTATAAAATTGCTGGATTCAAATTTAAGTGCAAGGTGTCTATCAACAAATCTGGACTGGGCAAAAGTGCAAAAAACACGTATCTGTTATGTATTCGTATAATACAAGATATTTTTGGCACCTTTCAATTCACCTGTGGTGACTATAAAATTGCTGTTTTCAGATTTAAGTGCAAGCTGCCTCAATGAACAAAGCTGTAGTGCGCCAAAGTCAAAAAACACGTATCTGTTATGTATTCGTATAATACAAGATATTTTTGGCACCTTTCAATTCACCTGTGGTGACTATAAAATTGCTGGATTCAAATTTAAGTGCAAGGTGGATATATCAACAAAGGTGGAATGGGCAAAATTGAAAATGAACACCTATCTGAAATGTATACTGATAATAAAAGTGGAGTTTTGCACCTAACAAAGAGACCTGCAGTTACTAGAAAATATGTGTATCCTAATATAAGTTCAGGCTGCCCAATATCCAGGAAATATTTCAATAGAAAACTGTTAATAATAAAGCTATTGCAGTGCAATGTCTACACTAAGTCTTGGTGAACTTTATCCAGTATTCTTTATAGAGCTTGTCTGTGTTCGCCCGTGCCCCCCCCCCCCCCCCCCCGCTCCCCCCTGTGGCTTTACATAAAATCTTCCAATCTCTAATCTAACTAAATTGTAAGGATCACAGCTAATAGTAGAGGTTTCTCTGTGAAGAAATAGAATAATTTCGCTGAGCTGTTTGGACACACGCAGAGCGCACGTCCTACTGCTATGAGACGCTGAGAGACACTGAGGCTGAACAGGAAGGGCTGTTCTATGTAAAACGAGGTCATGTGATTTTTCCAGCCAATCGCAACCATACACATCCCAGTCATGATGTCGCACACACATCTCACTCTGCTCTATTCTGTAAGCTGATTTGCTGGCCGCCAAAATGACAGGAAGCGCTGAAAATGGCGCGATCTTAATAGATGATGCACAGATTTTAACCCAAATTATCTCATGATCTAAAAATTTCGATCAACATAAAAACTGTGCCGATTTCAACTTTGTCGATAATAATCGCTCAACACTACTCACGATGCCTTCTGGCACTCCGCCCTGCTCTATGGTCTGCCTCTGCAAGGCCTACGAAGTCTCTGCCAGGTCTGCCTGCTCCTTACCAGGACTTTGCCGACGTCTTTTCCGAAAGACAAGCCATAACTCTGCCACCGCACCGGCCCTTCGATTGCCCTATTGACCTGCAACCCGGTACTACTCCTCCCCGAGGCAGAGTTTACCCTCTTTCAGTCCCCGAGACAAAGGCGATGTCTGAGTATATTCAAGAGAATCTCCGAAAAGGCTTTATACGCAAGTCGTCCTCGTCTGCGGGAGCCGGATTCTTCTTTGTCGAAAAGAAAGATGGAACCCTCCGGCCCTGTATCGATTATTGGCCTAAATAAAATAACCATAAAGAATCGATACCCCCTGCCTTTGATCTCAGAGCTATTTGACCGCCTACGTGGCGCAAACATTTTTTCTAAATTGGATCTTCGCGATGCTTACAACCTGATTCGTATCCGGGAAGATGACAAATGCAAAACAGCCTTTAACACCCGTGATGGCCACTTCGAATATCTTGACATGCCATGTGGTCTCTGCACCGCTCCGGCTGTGTGCCAAATCTTCGTCAATGAGATCTTCCGCGACCTTCTATACGTCTGCGTCATAGTCTATTTGGACGACATTCTGATTTTTTCTCCAGACCTAGAGACTCACCGCCACCTCGTCTGCCAGGTGCTCAGACGTCTCCGTAACCACCAACTTTATGCCAAGCTGGAGAAGTGCCTGTTCGAGCGCACCTCCCTGCCCTTCTTAGGGTACATCGTGTCGGATCAAGGTGTCGGACCCCTCCAAGCTCTCAGCGGTCCTGCAGTGGCCCCGACCGGTGGGCCTCCGGGCCATCCAGCACTTTTTAGGTTTTGCCAATTATTACAGGCAATTTGTCCCGCAGTTCTCCTCTCTGGTGGCTCCACTGGTAGCCCTCACCAAGAAGGGTGCCAACCCCAAATCATGGTCTCCCGAAGCCCAAGAAGCCTTTAAGCGTCTAAAAGCTGCATTCGCTTCTGCTCCTGTTCTCTCTCGTCCGGACCCACAGCGCCCGTTTATTTTAGAGGTCGACGCCTCCTCAGCTGGTGCCGGAGCTGTTCTTCTTCAGAAGTCCTCCTCTGGGAGATTGCGGACGTGTGGATTCTTCTCCAAAACCTTCACTTCTGACGAACGTAATTACACTATCGGTGATCAGAAACTACTGGCTATAAAGTTAGCCTTAGAAGAATGGCGTCACTTGCTGGAGGGGGCTCGCCATCCCATAGAGATCTTCACTGACCACAAGAATCTTCTATATCTCCAAGCTGCTCAGTGATTGAATCCTCGTCAAGCCAGGTGGTCCCTCTTCTTCGCCCGTTTTAACTTACTCCTACACTTCCGACCGGCCGGAAAAAATGTCAGGGCGGAGGCTCTCTCTGGAGCCACCCCTGCAGCACATTATCCCTCCGGAACGGCTTCTCACGGCAGCTCCTGTGGACCTTCAACACTTACCTCCGGGAAAGACCTACGTCCGTCCTGCTTTCCGGCCTCGGATTCTTAAATGGGGACATTCCTCTCGTACAGCTGATCATCCTGGGGTTCACAAGTCCTTACAACTGATCTCTCGTTACTATTGGTGGCCCACTCTCACTCAGGACGTTAGAGACTTTGTCTTGGCCTGTACCTCCTGTGCCCGTAACAAAGTTCCTCACCTCAGACCCGCGGGTCTGCTCCAGCCTCTCCCGGTGCCAAAGAAACCTTGGTCCCATATTGCTATGGATTTTGTTACTGACCTACCGGCTTCATCCGGAAACACGGTCATCTGGGTGGTGGTTGACAGGTTTTCTAAAATGGCACACTTTGTTCCCCTGCCCGGGTTACCCTCGGCACCCCAGCTGGCCCAGCTCTTCTTCCACCACATCTTTCGCTTACACGGGCTCCCTTTGCATATCATCTCTGATAGGGGAGTCCAGTTTGTATATAAATTCTGGCGGGCTCTGTGTGCTCAGTTACGCATTCAGCTGGACTTCTCGTCTGCATACCACCCTCAAACCAACGGGCAGGTGGAGAGGGTCAACCAAGTCTTAGGCACTTATCTGCGACATTTTGTGTCTGCCCACCAGAATAACTGGTCTGACCTTCTCCCCTGGGCGGAATTCTCCTATAATTCCCTAGACTCAGGGTCCGCTAGAGCCGCTCCCTTTTTTATTGTGTTTGGGTTACATCCCCGCCGGCCCCTCCGCCTAGCCGTGTCGTGTCACGTGCCTGCCGTGGATGCCCAAGTACGGGACATCAAGTCCCTCTGGCAAGTCACTCGTCAGGCCCTTCTTCGGGCCGCCACTCGCCCGAACGGTCCGGCCGAGAGGTCCTGGAGACCTCCTCCCGTATTTAAGCCAGGTGATAGGGTTTGGCTATCGGCCAAGTACATCCGCTTCAAGGTGCCCAGCTACAAGTTGGGCCCTAAATATTTGGGCCCTTTCGTGGTACTTCGTCAGCTTAACCCGGTCTCCTACAAGCTCCGCTTGCCTCCCACTCTACGTGTCCAGAACGCCTTCCATGTCTCGCTCCTCAAGCCTGTGGTATTGAATCGCTTCTCCCGTGGATCTGTCTCGCCTTCTCCTGTGGCCAACGCTGATAACATCTTTGAGGTCAAGGAGGTGCTGGCACAGAAGACAGTGAGGGGGAAGTGGTTCTTTCTCATTGACTGGAAGGGGCTCGGGCCAGAGGAGCGTTCGTGGGAACCTGAGGGCAACCTGTCCCCTGATCTCCTCGCTAGGTTCAAAAAAAAGAGGGGAAGACCTAAGGAGGGGCTACTGTCATGGTGGTCGCGGGCGCCGCTGCCCCCACGGCCATTCCCCTGCCTGCTGGAGGTCTGACGCGGGCATCGCGGTCACCCGCGACCACCCCCGTTCCTCCAGTTCCCACGCCGGCTCTCTTACCTGGCCGCGCTCCAGTGCACGCCGCTCCTGTCTGTCCCGGCCGCCGTGCGCATGCCCCTCCCCCCTAGCGCAAGCGACGGCTGGTCTAGATTTAATGGGCCAGTGTTCCAGTAATTGGCCTATTGCCAGGCGCTGGTCCAATATAAGGTAGACGCCCCCAGCACTCCTTGCCAGATTGTTGGTGTGTGTTCAGTGAGTTTGGAGAGTGTTTCGAGTCCGTATTGATTATCCGTGTACCAATCCGTTCCGCTACGTTTCCTGACCTTGCCTGTTTGCCGCCTGCCCTGACCGTCTGCCTGTTTCTGACCACGAACCTCTACCGCCTGCCATGACCTCCTGCCTGTCCCCGACTACGCCTTTGGATTACGATTTTGTACCACGCAGTACCCCGGCCGCCACCGCAAGCAAGTCACGTCAGGGATAACGACCTGGAAGCCTCACGCCGCAGCAAGTCCATCCCGCTTTGCAGCGGGCTCTGGTGAAAACCGGGGGCTACTTAGACTCCGTTCCCTGGCATGTCTTAAATATCATCACTTGCGGTGGTCCAGTGAATCCACCGAATCCTCACAGCAATTGTGTGTGGCATGTTCAGGTGATGTTGTACACACCAGTCACTTTTTATCCAACAGGAATTTTTGTTTATTTATTTTGAGTACATATATTAGATCCCTTGAGGAACTGTACCATACTGATTACTGGGAAATGTATCAGAATAGAACCACCGAGTGCAAGGAAGTCATAGGGCTAGTAAATTATGGTGGGAGCGCCCTTTTCGTGGCGGCACCACTGCTGTGTAGGTAAGGTCTTTCAGGGAATAGCTGTGTGCCTATAACCAGGCCTTTTCCTTCTCTCTTTCTATCTCCTTATATTATGCCCCTCCTAGGATGGAGATGGTAAAATTTTTGAGGAATAGTTCTACCTGGAATTGGTGATGGAACAAGTATCTTAAAGGAGTGGACGGTTTTGTGTGTAAATCCTATTTATGATCTTATATTGTAATCCTTGCAGATTTGGCTTATAGACCCCTGATGATAATAGGCACTATTTTGTTTTAGGTGCGTTCATATAGTGGCAGTATGCTGTATTTTGTTCTGTATATGATTTGGGGATTATGAGTATTATTTTAATATGCAGGCTATGAGTAAGGGCACAAACTTGTCCGGAACACGTTAGCAATGGACTCTGCCATGCTTATCAAGGACCTTGACACTTTATTTACAGTACACCTGAATGCTGTGTTATTTGACCAACTGAACAATATTTTAATATATTTTTCTGAATAAAAATATATTTTATATGGATTATTCTGCTCGTGCATGAAGCTGGAACTACAGTTTTCTCTATTTCAAAAAGGATTTAATTGGTTTCACATTTTCCCTGCTCTGGATGGAAGATTTGAAACTCTAGACAGGTGAGCAGACTTAATTCTTTGTGTACTACTGTTTTAATATTGGTGAATGTAAAGTTATATTTCAACCCACAATGATTCAGTGACAGGGTCTTTCTACAAGGGTTAAAAAAGACATATGAGATTTCTTATGTGATATTTTACGTCCAGAAGATCCTGTGGGCTAACAAGCAGGGCCTGCATGATTAGAGCAATGAACCAGCTGAATATTATAGCTGGCCCCATGCTCTGTTGGCTATGACTGGAGCTCGCTCAATCTATTGTGATCCAGTGAATAATATATAAAAACTGAAATCTGCAAATTTTGAAATTTCACTTCCTCTTTACCTTATTTTTTGTGAAACACTTAGATGGTCAATAAACTTCCTAAATGCAGTTTTGAATACTTTAAAGTGTGCAGTTTTTTAAATGGACCCTTAAGACTAGCTCAGAACTGTACTGGTGTCTAAAAAAATATATGTCGCAAATTTGATTGAAATTGTGAACAATTACTATTAAGTTTATAAGCCCCCTAATGTCATAAAAAATAAAAATACATTGAAAAGAATTATTTCAATGTACAGTAGACATATGGTAGATGCTTGTTATAAACTATTTTGTGTGGTATAACTATCTGTCTTACACACAGAATTTTTTTTCTAAAGTTACACAAGATTTTGATATTTTTCACAGATAAACTAGGATTGTATGGACCAAAAATTATTACTAACTTAAAGTACAACGTGTCATAGGAAAACAATCTTTGAATCACATGGAAAGGTAAAAGTTTCACGTTATTCCCATATAAAAGTGATACATGTCAGATTAAAAAAATGGGGCTCTGTAAGGAAGGTCAAAGCTGGCTACGGCAGTAAGGGGTTAATAAAAGTTTTTATTATGGACTTACTTGATGACTTTTGCATCCAGCCCTCCTGAGACTCCATATAATGATGTTGGGCAGTGGAAGTTGATGTCCTGAGATCTCAGACAGCCTATTATATAATCATTTATTATACTTATTACTGGTGAAATATTATTGGGTGCTACTAAGGTTATGATGAGTTAAGAAATGCACCTGGGTGTCGATTAATTTGGTACGAATATTCATCTTTAATGAATATTCACATGTATAAAAAATATATGTTTGTTCCCATAAGTAAGAAAACCAAAATAACAGTCGTATAGCTATGATTCCTTTTCTGGCTTAGAAAGAGGTGGGTAAGAAAAAGAAGTTATGTAAAATGTAAGCTTTTGAGACAACTTTGGTTATATCAAGCAGGAGCATATGGCCTTATTTACCTTGAAAATTGTTGTTTAAAATAATATCTTTTTATCTTTGTTAGCCATTACAATGTGTCATATCTGTTGGGATTTTTCTTTGATTTACTTACAGAGATAAATAAAACTTGATTCAAATGTATTAAATGTGTAGTATAAACAGCAAACTTTAGATCAGCATACTGAATTGTGTGCTGTTCTCTTTTGTACACAGTATAATGCTAAATGGGTATCCAGCTGTTTGATAAGAAAATCCAATAAAAGATTTAGTAACTGAATAATATATTGCAATACAGTGGTGATTATAGTCTCCGTACTGGCTTAAGTTTGAAAGTAAAGAATGTCTCCTTATTTCAAGGTAGCGTCTATGGATCATGTTTGTGATGTACACAGTCTGTCATGACAACAATTTTCAGCACTCAGTTCCTTCTTAATACTCTTGATTGTTTTCTCAACAAAATGCTGAGAATGCTTACAGTAGCAAGCAGAGTCCTTGCCAACCTAATTGCCTCCTTCGATCTAACTGGATATGGTAGCAATGTCAATGTATGGCATAATACATTATGTACTATATAGCCTTTCTCAACTCCTGCCTCCATTGTAAGCAGGAAGTAACAGGCAGCAGGGAAACCAGTAACATATGACTTTCTCTTCACTTTTGTTCAGTACAGAAAAAAGATATGTGTCACGGGTACTCCCATAACCCTCACAGTGGGTAGTGGGTGCACCCGTAGCCCGGTCCCTGCCTGCAGCTACTCACCTCTCCATGCTCTCTGCACAGTCTCTGCTGGCTGGTGAGCACGTCCCCTTTCTCTATGGTTTGTGCCCGCCAGCTCTGTGAGATTTAAAGGGCCAGCGTGCCAGTGATTGAGTATCACCAGACACTGACCCTATTTAACCCTGCCCCTTCCTTAATCCTTTGCCCAATCAATAGTGCTTTGTGCTTTGCCTTTGCTGCCTGTCCCCAAGCCTGCCTTATGATTTTGTACCATGCTGCACTTCAAAAGGCACCGCAAGCAAGTCACGTCAGGGGGAGCAACCTGGTAGTTTCCCATCGCAGCAAGCCCATCCTGCATTGCAGTGCGCTCTGGTGAATACTGAGACCTACTTAGACTCCCTGGTGTTGCTCATTCCACCACTTGCGGTGGTCCAGAGGATTCACTATCACAGCTGCGTAAGCAGCAGTTGCATACTATTAGTAATGACTGCTGCTAAGAACAAGGTTCTCAAAATAGGCCGGATCACTCCAAATGTAAAGTTGACCTGCCACATTCTTTTGAAATTTTAAACAATACAAAATTATTGCCCAGTTTGTTATGCATGTGCTAAACATAATAAAAGGCATTTATAATGGGAAAAAGTGTGGGTATGTTTTTTACTATTTTCCTATTTACCTTATTTTAATTTTATACCTTTTTTAATGGGCTGAGCAATGACTGTTACAATACATTGCATTATATAACTTTACTGCAATGTATTATGCAGTCAATCTGTCAAGCCCTACCCTCAGACAGGTCCTGGAAAGACTACATTACGGACAGACCGGAGGCCGTTGTTAGGTCCTCAGCTGTCATGGCAACTATCAGCAACCTGCAATCGCTCATCAGGGTGCTGATAGAGGACAAAGGGAACAATCTGTCTCTGTTAAATCCCTTACATGCTACATTGAAATTGACCTCAACATATAAGGGGTTCAGAATTCTCTGTGATGTCCTGAAGATGTCTAAGGAGCTTCAGTACCCTGTGATCACAAATGACAGGCTGCATGTGGCCCATAGGATGCTTGTTTTGAACCCCTGGCTTAGATGCTAAAAGGATTAGTGATACTAACATCAATACTAAATAATAAATGTGGTAAAAACAGCAAAGCTCACAGATATATGCACTTGTTTTTTTTAATATACAGTAAACTGCCTCATTGTTTACAAATTAATTGCCACCTTGACTACTTTTTTAAGTAATTAATTATAAAATGTATGATATCATATTGTAGTAGTTGGAGATACTGTTTCTTGTTTGTTTGCTAGACACATTTGCCATTGTACAAACTGTGATTATCTAAAACTCATCTTGTGTATGAATCAATTTTTGTTGTGAAGTCTAGTCATCAGAGTTAAAAATGCAGCACTCCTAGAGGTCCAAATATATTAGTGCCATTAAAATTATGAATGGATGAAACAAACTAATTGAATACATGAACAATTAGGAACGTGTTCTGAGATACCAAAATATAAAGTTAATTAAGTTGAAACAGAGCATATGGTTAGTGTTCATAGACTTCTTCTGCCTCTGAATAGAAAATTGACATGAATATGCTGTGTAAACAGATCAGAAAGCAAAATAAACAAGACCTGTTCAAGCATCACCTAATGAACAAATGAGAGGACATAAACAGCAGCTGGCAGGGATGCCAAGGACATATTTTTGAACTTTGCTTCAAATTATTCAACTAAAGACAACATCTTAAAGACATATTAACATAGCAGAATGACATAGGTCTGGAATATTACCAACATTGGTGCAGAATCATATCAGTCAAATTTTTGTTTTTTTGTTTCTTTTGTAGCCTCCTGCTACTAAAGGAGGGACGGTTTTCACTTTATTTGTTTTCCCCAATTCTCCAGGCATTAGCTTAAAGGGGTTGTCTCACTACATTGATTCATCTTACCTCAGCCCTGTTTTCTTGGTTTCATTTTGAATTCAGGGGCGTGTTTACTCGCTTCCACTAGGCTGCAGTAAAAGCCAGGTCTGTAGCTATAGTAACCAGTGCTGGCAGTCTATCATGAGAGATCAAACAGTTCTGTAGGTATAGCAACCTGAGGAGCTGATGTAGCCCATACAAGAGGGGATATCTCAGAATAAGTAGGACACTGTTAATGGACACATATTACAAAGTGATTTGTTTTTGCAAGATCTTTAACATAAAAAGCAATACTTGTAGTGAGATAACCCCTTTAAAAAAGAATGCATTAAACAGGCACTATGCTTAAGGGGTATTTGGTACATGTAAATTCTCATGTGTAGCAAAAAATGCAGCTTTATTGAAAAGATAATAATACAGCTGTGAAAAAGAACTGCTTTAGGTTAGAAACGCGTAGCCATGAGCACGCATCTGATTGTTCTACCTTTGCTTGTATTATAATCTTTACAATAAAGCTGCATTTTTGCTGTGCTGGAGCACTTCCCTATCTTAAAGAAGGATTTATATGATTAACAAGCTGCAGACGCCAGCAGCCCCGTGCGCAACAAGCAGTTATCGGTGTAGGATAAAGAAAGCAATGAAGTCTTTTACATGGGGACGCATTAGGACCGGAATCTAACAAGGATCTCCGTGGAAGCTAATCAGCAGAGGAGTTGATGGTGAGTCTCTATTTTAAATTTTTATTTGGTACATGATTTGTATAATTTTTGCATCCGGCTATAATTGGTTACAACATAGTCTATCATTAAGTGACAACAAGCATTGTTAGGGCTTGTCCCCACAGCAGGGGTTTTCAGTCAGTTTTACAGACAGTTTTTGGATTTAAAAACCATCTGTAAACTGACATTGATATAAATAGAAAATCCATGCAGTAGCTCACACTGCACGGATTTGCCGCCGGACTGTTTTTAAACCACCAGCGTTCCAAAAACGAAGGGGGATGTCTTGAATCCGCAAACCACGAACAAAAGCCGTCCTCCACTTGCCAAAAAAAGACAAAATTTCCAACCAGTATTTTGTCTTTGCCTTGAGAATGGACACTTAGGCCTCGTTCCCATGGCTGATTTGTGCACGGATTTCAGCCATACTGCGCGCCGTATTTGCGCTGCAGTACGGCTGATATCCGTCCCTGCCATTACGGTAATCCACAGTTCTCATAGAGAACTATGAATTCCGTGACATGTCAATTATTTACGGCGTGTACGCGCCGTGAATAATGACTGTCTATGGGGCCGGCGAGCTGCCGACCCCCGCTGCACGGCAGCCGGCTCAATTGCGGGGTGAAATCCGTCTCGCAATTACGTTGGCGATAAGCCGTGTGAACTGGCCCTTACTCTTTGACCTCTAGTCTCCCGCATAAAAATCCTCATACAACTGCATCACTTTAAAAAATAAAAAAATGGCGA